>JARVZY010002358.1:0-25000 GCA_030686995.1 Artemisia argyi | reverse complement strand
CGAATTCGGTTTATTTTCGGCGATTATAATTCTGCGTAACTATAACTATTAAGTGTAAACTAGTAAATGCTACTAGAAGTAGCGTTTTGAGTTGGAGCGTTTAAAAAAGTAGCAAAACGCTAAATGGTAGTTGCTTCAAAGTGCTCCTAAATACTTGCTGCAAAACATACTCTTATTTGAACGAGTTTTAAATGCTGTTACTGTTAATAGGTTTAACGAAAGAAGGCGTGCCGAATAACTTAAGTATAAGAGTCTGTGACGAGTTGATTGTAATTGTGACCTAATTTATCATGTTTGTTGAGGAGTTGTTTAACTAATCGAATTCGGTTTGTTTTCGGCGATTATAATTCCGCGTTTCCGTCAATGTGTAGAATCCAAAACGCTAAACGCTAGTTGCTTCAAAGTGCTCCTAAATACTTGCTGTGAAACGTACTTTTATTTGAACGCGTTTTAAATGCTGTTACTGTTTAATAGGTTTAACGAAAGAAGGCGTACTGAATAAGTGAAGTGAGGGTCGTAATGGCCTTTTATAGAAACTATACTAATGGAACGGTTTTGGAAGATGTTCTAAATGACCCGAGCCAGATAGAAAGAGCTGATAATGTCGTTAGAAATGATGATTTAGAAACTGCGTCCAATATACAAAATAATACTACAAGGAAATCATCGGGAAGTTGGGGATGGAAGGAAATGCATGAGCGAAATGGCTCAGAGTCGGAGCGTGAATCAAAAAGTAGTTCGGAATATAATAATGAAGACGGAAATGATTTATCGGAAGTGGATAAGGCAAACAAGGGTCAAAATGTCGATGAGATGTTGTCCGATGATTATTACGAGTTGGATGTTGATGATCAAAATGATTCAATGCACCACCGTAAGCTATTAAATAATGCATCAGCTGGTTATAATTCAATAACGCAACCTCAAGCTGCTGCGAGTAGCTTTGTTTCTAGAAAGAAGCCAAAAGTTTCGTCACGAAGTGCGTACGTGGAAGATGCTGATTTTGAAGATGACGATGAGGAAGAAGAAGAAGATGGTAACTCCATGTTTTTTTCTGATAAAATGTTATTGTCAATCAGCTTTGAGATGACTTATGTTTGTTGTTTCATTTGCTGCAGAAGATGATCCCGCTGATGCAGATTTTGATCCTGATTCAATCGCCCCAAGTGTTGGAATAGGAAATGAGGTTATTGCTTTTACTTTATTTTGGCCTGTGCAATGCTTATGTCTTATTATGGTAGTTTTTTAATTGTCATTGGTTTTAATTGCAAATCGTGCTGCTGGTTTAGGCATTAATTTAACGTTTCTTTAGGGAATTACTAGCCGATTATAATAAATTATCTCCCTGCAATTTTCTTAAACACCTATGCTGCAAAACTTGCGTTCTTCTAATCGTTTGTAGATTGTAGAGAGTTGAAAAGGTTATAAGCTAGCGTTTTAATATCTCGAACTTGTGTCACCCAATACAGTTGTGGGGGATTTTGATATCGTTGTTGGTGATATCAGTTATATGGTATGTATTGAATTGGTGTCCAATGGTGGTTGTAGGAGAGGTGTATTATTGGGTAAGAATTTCCGTTTTCATTTGTTACTGTGAATCGGCTGTGAGATGACCAGTTACTTTATGATTTAGACTAGGGGGGTGTTTCTTTTTTTTTTTTTTTTTTAATCCTGTTTGAGAAGAATGTCTTAATGGAGAATATGGCATGTATGAAATAAGAAAGGTATGAAAATATATTGTTTCTTTTTTGTGCTTAATATAGATGGTTTATGGTAGTAAATGGCCATTTTAACCCTTACCTGAAACACAAAAAAACCCAGATCTGTCTTTTCTTTTTTTATGAAACTATGAAAGCAAGTTGAAAACATATCAAGATCAAAACCCATAATCTGAAATTATCTTTGAGAGAATAACACATAAACAAGATCGTATGAAAATGTGTTACAAAAAGAACAAAATTGACAACAATGTTACAAATACAATATAAAGTTGTTGACCAGAGTAGTAACGTGCAAATCTAAGATAAACCACTAATCCATATCATAAGATACCAAACAATAGTACCAGCCATCCATTTTAAGGAATAGAAACTAATAACTTCAGTCTATGACGAATCGCAAAAATTCAAAAGACAAGATATAGCTTGAGATGGTGGAGGTGGGATCATGGGTTACGGCTTGGGAGGCATGGAAACTGCCTAGGTGAAGGAGCGACATGGAAGTTTTCCGGCGTGGAGGTGTCAGGTGTGTGTGAAAAGTGAAAAAGTGGCATCAATAATGATGAGTGAGTTTGAGTGGAGAAGACATCAATACAAATTGGGTGGGGGTATACAAGTCTATGCAGTTTTTATGGGTGTCTTTTTGTGGGAGGGTGGGATTTTGATGGGTCTTTACTCTTTACATTCAGGATATTTGTTTGCAATAAGTGGAAAAGAAACAACAAAATTTTCTGTTTGACATTAAGACCATTATGCAAAAAAGAAACAGCCCCTAGGTCTTGCATGAAATAAAAAAAAGGTGAGTGGTTACATAGTGACTAAAGCCGCAACCTGGCATCTGCATATCTTAATACACAATATTGCAGCCTTTGTATCTTTGTATCTCACTACTGCATCTATATAAGCAATTTTCAAGTAAAATGTGTTTAGTGATCTTTTGTAATTGGGCATCTAATCATGCCACAAACTCATGTGACAAAACACGGGCTTGCTAATTGATTTTTAAGCTTCTTAATTCTGTTTCTCTGTTTATGTCTTTCTCGTATTAGAATAGTGAATATGGTTTGGGGGACCAAAATAATCCCGTTGCTTTTGCACAAAATTGGTTTCCAGGACCAAAAACTGTATGCGCTTCTAAATTTGCGTATGATTCTACATTTGGATTGATGGTTGATTTATAAAATCATATTTTTTTTCTATGGGTTAGCACTTAGCAGTGGACTGGACTGACAGCTTTTATTCTATAGGGACATGATGACGACTGGGAAGTTGATGATTTAGACGAAGACGATAACTTTGACGACGATGAATTGAACATATCAGATGATGATTTTTATCAAAAACCAAGTGGCATGCAAAGGCAAAAGCGTGGACGAAGTGCTTCAAGGTCTGGGAGAAAACCTACACCGTCTACATCGTTCAGTAAAAAGAAAAGGGGCAGAACGTCATTTGATGTAGAATACTCTTCACAAAATGATTCAGACGATGATTTTGAAGACGGATTTAAAAGCAGACGAAGTAGCCATCCCCGCAAAGACGCTGGTGGTAGGTCTGCTACAAAAGGTTCTGGGAGGATCAATGAAGTTAGAACTTCAACTAGATCGGTGCATAAAGTATCATATGTTGAAAGTGAAAGCGAAGAGCATGACGAAGATATCAAGAAAAAGAGCCACAAGGTGGGTATTATTTATAATTGCTTATATTTAATTATGCACATACCTGTTTCGGTAGCCTAGCAAGAGTTTACATGGGGCATGAGCAAGTAGTTTGGTCTGTAGTCGGACCTTAAGGTGATTTTTCTTTGTGTATTATAGAGAATTTGAACTTGTAATTTAATCGGGCTAGATACTTTTTGATGCATAAGCTGAAAAGCGTATGCACTCATGGAGTTAGGCTGAAGTATATAGCATGAGTGTTTGGATTACATGTGATAAATCGATGTTGATCAGCTGATCTTATCCAACTTATGTTTTTTTGGCAAATGAATCCTTTGTATCATCCTATACTAATTTCTTTACCCTTTGTCTGGTAAGGAGGATGTGGAAGAGGAAGATGGTGACTACATTGAGAAGGTGCTTTGGCATCAGCCAAAAGGCATGGCAGAAGAAGCTATGCGAGCCAACAAATCTACAGAGCCTCTATTGTTAAATAATTTATTTGAGTCGGAGCCAGATTGGAAGGATACTGAATTTTATATCAAATGGAAAGGCCAATCACATTTGCATTGTCAATGGAAATCATTTTCTGAACTACAAAATGTAAGTTATCAGTATATATGTTTGGGCATCATCGTGTATTCACTGAGTGCGTGTGTTTAGACATTTTTAATGCTGTGATGTATCTTTCCCTTACTAAGCATTCCTGTTTCTGTGTGTTGTCAGCTTAGCGGCTTTAAGAAGGTTGTTAATTACACTAAAAAAGTTATGCAAGAAATAAGGCACAGGAGAACAGTATCGCGTGAGGAGGTAATGTCAGCCATGGATTTATCTTTTTTGTTTTTAAATATATCGCCAATTCCCATCTCCCCTGTCTACAGTAATTTTAATGTGAAGTTCTTTTTGTTTGATAGAGAAGTAAAGTCTCACATGCACTCATTATGGCATATATATATTTAAGTTGCAGTATAGGTAAAACTTTTTGCGGTTTGGAGTAAAAAATGATTAGGTAGTTGGAAGTGTTTGTTAGTTTTGTAGTGAGATATCCTACGGAGTATCACCAATGAAAGTTCAATGCTAATGCATTTTAATTTGTAATGACGAATAAGCATCAAGTGTGAATAACATATGAAGAATACATTTATACGTTTGGCAACAGAAATCTCCTTTAGTCCTAGCTACTTCTGTTCTAAGAAATAGGTTAGTTTTCATATCTAATAGTTTGTTAGTTACCATAAAGGTCATTGACCGAGACTATTAAGACGGCAGTTCCCCTACGAATTGGAATGCATGCTATAAAGTGAGTCAAATTGATAGTGCATATACATCGCCATTATTGCTTTAGTGAATATCACCATCTCTGGCACCTTTAAGGCAAAACATCTATGTTTTCTATGCATAGCTTTCCTACACATGAAGTGGGAAAACATCAGGCCTTCTGTCCAGCATGTGTGTGCCCTAAAGATTGAGGTTAGCTTTTGATTAGAGCATGAGAAGTATGATGGAAGTTAGAAGCCTTACTAGGCTAACCCCTTGGGTTTAGAAGGGCAGTGCGAAGTTCATGTTCCAGCCTGAATGCCTTGCTTATTCCGCATAGCAAGAAGAATTAGCGGATTTAAGTTAATATTATGCCATTCCGTTTTCCATACCTAACTGGGACTGGTAATGGATGCTGATAACTGATTCTAGCTCTACGCACTTTCGGAACTTCATCAATCCATGATAATTGTTGCTTTCTTTTTCCAACCATGCATTTGTGATATAGTGTTTTACTTTCATTCTGTGTAAATCGTTACTTCATCATGTATAAACCCTTCCATTACCATCAGGAACACTTTTATTGTTGTTTTTACAGATTATTGGTGGAACACAGACTTACGTTTTTTATTTGATATTGTTTATATGTTAGATTGAGGTCATTGATGTGAGTAAGGAGATGGATTTGGATCTTATCAAGCAGAATTGTCAGGTTCTACGGATTTTGCAATTTTTATTTTCCTTTGCAATTTTTATACTTCTGTGTATAACATAGTAATTTCTATTTGTTCTAATTAGGTTGAGAGAATAATTGCTGACAGGATCAGCAAAGGTTTGGAAGTGCAAGAATACTTGGTTAAGTGGCAAGGGCTTTCCTATGCTGAAGCAACATGGTATATACACAGTGTAACTTATATGGATCCTGAATTTGTTTCTCTCCCAGTTGTTTGATTGGCTGGTTTTTATCATTTTTCTATCATTCTATGTCTTTCCTGGAACTAAATACCATGTCTTATGATCAAGCATCCACGTAATTTAATACTTTCATTCTGGAATCAGCTGCCATGGTTTTATTATGTTTAGGGTCAACTATTTGAGTTTTTGATATTTTAAGAGTATTGTTATTTAGGCTTCCTTTTTATTTATTTATTTATTTATTTATTTATTTATTTATTATTATTATTATTATTATTATTATTATTATTATTATTATTATTATTATTTTTTATTTTTATTTTTATTTTTATTTTTATTTTTATTTTTATTTTTAGACCCTGGAGTCTGTTGCGTAATTGTATTTTCTGAACAGATGAAATTGTTTTTTTGAACATATACAATACAAATTTCTGTTACATGCTTTCTTTTTGCCACTGCAATATATATATATATATATATATATATATATATATATATATATATATATATATATATATATATCTTTAGCAAAAGTCACACGAGATACCTACCTGAATTGTTATATGATTTAATGTCTTCAGGGAAAAGATTGATGATATTACTTTCGCGCAAGCAGCAATTGATGAATATAAGGTGATGTTCTAGTTTACATGCGTTTTGGACTTTTGGTGCAATAAATAGCATTTTTTTAGTTATATTGTCATGCAAGTTGCAACTTTTATCTTCCAACTAGACTGTATTATCAGAGATCATCTTCTTTTAACATTAGAGCTTGTTCTTAAATATTATCCCGAAACGGTATATATGTAAGAGAGATTATGGAGTGGGTTCTTTGTTTTAAACTGTATACTAAAGGAATGCCGGTTTATTAAGGTATATGATATTTCGGTCAAATCTAATTTCCTTATCACGTAAAATTGTATCATATATTTCCTGTCACTTAATGTTCTGCTTTCCATTATCGCATTTAGCATTTGCGTAGCAATAGCGAGTCACCACAATCTAGCAGTTTTTGGTTTCTTATTTTTCGATATGGATGCAGGCTCGAGAAGCTGCTCTTGTTGCTGTACATCAAAAAATGGTAGATTTTCAGCGAAGAAAGAGCAAAGGTATGCACTCTCTTTTACGAGTCACACTGTAAAGATCATATTATATTGGTGTTCAAAACAACCTACAAAGGAAGTTCAGTACAGTGGTAACCTCTTGTGTCTTCTCTCATCTCTTATTTGTTAAGAGGTGGTCAAAAAGGAAAAAAAAAAAAAAAAAAAAAAACCCTTTGTTTTATCACCTCTTCTTGTTCTTCATCACAAACCCAAAACCTTGTAACTGATATGTATAAAAAAACCTTTGTTTGGGGATTATAGATGATGTTACATGCATCTTGCTAACTTTTGTTCTTGCTGTTGATATTCTGGTTCTTGTCTTATCCTATCAAAATATGATAATTTGAGTTTTTGGGTTATTTTATTCTTGTAGCAAGTTTGAGAAAACTTGATGAACAGCCTGATTGGCTAAAAGGAGGGAAACTGAGAGACTATCAACTGGAGGGCCTGAATTTTCTTGTTAATAGGTACGTCAGACACATACCTCCATCAGAGTTGACTTGTTTCATTTACAACTCTCACTAACAATATTCACAGTGCAGTTGGAGAAATGATACGAATGTCATATTGGCTGATGAAATGGGTCTTGGCAAAACTGTTCAGTCAGTTTCTATGCTTGGTTTCCTTCAGGTTCTCAACATTTCTTGTCATATGTATCTGTCAATTTGCTTCACGAAGCTGATTAATTTAGGTTTTTCGTTGTCCCCACAGAACTCGCAACAAATTCATGGGCCCTTTCTTGTTGTTGTTCCTCTATCAACTTTGTCAAATTGGGCTAAAGAGTTCAGAAAATGGCTTCCTGATATGAACGTGATTGTATATGTTGGAACTCGTGCTAGCCGAGAGGTAGGTCCACATTGATTTTGAACCTTGATTTGTGTTTTGTGCAAATTTATAATGTTGTCTTATCTTATTCTCTGTGAAGGGCTCTCCAAAAGTCAAATAATTAATCTCTTAAAATGATGTGACCTTGAAATTCCTACTGTAAAAAATAAGTTTTTATTATTTCTTTTAGTTTTATTTTTGTGTGTACTCTCTTAAGTACTTTGGATCTACAGTATTATAAAAGTAAAACGGGACCATATTGTAGTCTTGTACATCTCTTCCGTGAACAAGGGGTAGTTGCCTACTTATTAAGATGTCCCATTTTTCACTTTTATGTTTGCTAGTCAATTGGAAATTTTGTCACAGTAGGTTTGCTTATTTATCTATCTATTTTTGTGTTTTTGGAGGAAAACTGTTTTATGACACATGTTATATGCATGCTTTTTCACGTGTTCAGTCTTCCCCTATGTTTATAGGTGTGTCAACGATATGAATTTTTCTCTGATAAGAACACTGGCTGCGCTACAAAGTTTGATGCCTTATTGACTACATATGAGGTATTACTAAAGGATAAGACGGTGCTATCAACAATAAAATGGAACTATCTTATGGTTGATGAAGCACATAGATTGAAAAACAGCGAAGCATCATTGTATATAGCACTCAAGGTACGTGATTATCTTTTCTCTATTTCTGTTTTGGGTTTATTGTAGTTTACTAAGAATGAATTTCTTCATAGGAGTTCAGCACGAAAAACAAGCTTCTTATTACTGGCACTCCCTTACAAAACAGTGTTGAAGAACTATGGTAATTATTATCTTCTATTGCACTGTTATTATTAAAAGTTGTTTCCATAAAATGTAACAGTGGCTGTGAATGAATCTGATCTTTTCATTACTGTCGCGTGTCCGCACAATGATGTATCAAAGAGTAAATGATCTTTTCTACTAGTATATGTTTTGGGTTCTCCTGAATTGCTGTGGCTCTTCTTCATCTGCGTCCATACTTTGCTAACCTGGTGTGTTGTAAAGAGAAAAAAAGGATTAAAGAATAGTAAACAGAGAATACTGCAATAGGATAATGTGAGAAATTGTAAATTTTGGTTGATAATTAAGGAATTCGATATCTGATGCATACATTTTCTTTTCTTTGGAGATGGAGCTAGCAACTTTCTATCTTCATGTTAATTTGATTCTGCTAATTGATAATATAAAGATTATTAAAGTGCTGATACTCAAAATGTCAAGGCAGTCTCTGTGAGGCGAAATGCATCCTGGTAGAAAAGATATATAATCAATGCTGTCTATTCATGTCAGGCTATTTAAGTGCATACTCTTTTGTCATTAGTCAATTTGGCACAATTGAAATACCTCTTCTGTTTAGGTGTCTCTTTGGACTTACAAATGAAAAACATTGTTGAGTGAATGTTCCAGTATAAGTAATTTCAACTCTTGCCTTTGGACTACCTTATAATGTGGATGCATGAACAACACTAATTTCTTTCATGCTTCTGACATTATGATTGTCTTTTCTTATTTGAGAAAGTTGATTTTAATAATTTCACTGCCCAAAATAGAATGGACCATGGAAAGGAAGTGTATATTCGAACTTGTTGTTAGTTATTTGTATATTAAGTGTGTGTGTTCTATCAGTACTTCAAATTTACTTGATCTTACTGTGATGGCAGGGCCTTGCTTCACTTTCTCGACTCAGATAAATTCAATAGCAAGGATGAATTTGTTCAGAATTACAAGAATCTAAGTTCATTCAATGAAATTGAGGTACTAATTGTGCTAACGGATGATTTTTTTTTTTTTTTTTTTTCCCAATTTGCTCATAGCTATACATTATATGATGTGTCTGTACCATATGTTCTCCCAACATTAAAACAGAAAGAAAGAAGAAGCTTTCTATGTTCTTGAACACTATTTCTCTGGTTTTCATTCTGCCTCCCATCTTCATTATCGATCTAGTAATTGAGAACCACAATAACATGTTTAGTTCTTCACTTCTTACGATTTCTTTTAAATGAAACGTAAAGGTGTCCTTCATGAGCTTTATTTTTTATTTTTTATTATTTTTTTAAATAGCTTGCTAATCTTCATATGGAGTTGCGGCCCCACATTCTACGTAGAGTTATAAAGGATGTGGAGAAGTCCTTACCCCCAAAGATTGAGCGTGTTCTGCGGGTTGAGATGTCCCCTCTACAGAAACAGTAACTTTTCACCTATTTCATCGCATTATGAAGGTGGTATATCTTGGCCCTTAAATTAAATGACGCTGGTTTATTCTCTCAGGTATTACAAGTGGATTTTGGAACGCAACTTTCATGACTTGAATAAAGGTGTACGTGGAAATCAGGTTAGTATTCAAGTTCCTGAAGTTGAAGGGTATTGTGAAACATGCAAGGCACATTGACCTGCCAACATTGCTAATACTTGAATATTGTTTATATTGGTTTTGTTGAATTTACTACATGTTCAGAGCTCACTTGTTTAAGGGAGAATGTCTATTTAGGTCACCAAACTATTGCAATAAGTTTTATGTTGGTCATTCAGCTATAAATACTCTCAACTATGCATTAGGGTTCTTTACCTCCAAACCTGGCCAAAATGGCGTTGGAAATGGGTAAATTGACCATAATGCTGTTCAATTCAGTTTTAAAGAAAAAAGTTAGTAAACAGAAAGTAACCAGAAGTGCCGTTTTTTGTTGTTGTTGCCTAACCATACTCACATAATTCGCTCAACATGCCACGAATATCAATTCAGTTCGTTTGTTCCCAAATAGGGTACAAATTTGTTTCAGATTGCTCGGGATAGCGATCTGGTACAGAAAAATTGACGATCTCCACCATGTTTTGTATCTGATTCATAAATTGTCTGATTCGCGTTCCAATTTTGGTCCAATACATTGATTCGCTTTTCAGAGTACATCATTCCTGACTTTTTCTGATCCCCCCCCCCCCCCGCCCCCCTCCCACCCCAAGAATTGAAGTCTTATATTTGAAATTCTATGTATATATGTTTTTAAAAGTTTGGGTGCATTTGGTATGGGGGTGTAGGGGTCTTTAGGCTGAAAGATCACTAAAATTAATTGTTTGGTATCTCTCTCTTTGGGCTCACGCGCTGCATCATCACCATATTCCAATTCCACTTACTAACCTAGGTTTTTGATAATCTATCCCTGCAAAACATCTTTTCCAAGTCAACAAAAAATCTCAACCGCACAATAAAGGTGATTCTTTGTCTGACATTTATTTTTTATTCAAAAATAATATGTTTTATTTCAATCAATTTATAAAATGTGTATATTTTTTAAATTATAATTAATTTTCTCTCTTTATTTAATATCAAATCCAAATCCAAATCTAAATCCTAAACCCTTCCACAAACCAAACGGGCCCTTAATCTATTGACTATTGGTTATAAGGATTGTTTATCTATTGAACTATTTTAAATTTTACATATTTGGGTTTTTCATAGCACATAAGAGATATATTATTATTGGGTACATGGTTCCCCGATTACATGGCACATTGTTCGGAGTGATCCCAAATGAACCTATCTCGCTATCCCCCACTAAACCAAATTGTAGGTACCTAGCGAACCATGATCCCGATCCATGATTACGTGCCTGATCGATCCCCGTTCCATCTGACTATGTGCCTAACTTACAAACCAAATTATATTCAGAAATCATGCTGCTCAAGAACTGAATCTGGAAATGAAAATGGTGTTAATTTGATTCCGATTTCTATAGAACCCTCGAAACGTGGTCCTACGATGGCTATTCATCTACACTATATTTCTTATGAGTTACGACTTTGTGTTACATCTACTTGCACATAAGACTGCTTTATTTGAAACTGCTCTACTCTGGTGTTTATTCATTGATTGCATAACCTACATGATTAGCGGGTTTTTTTAATCTCATACACATCTCTGTAATCTGTATTGAGTTATTGGCTTACATGTGGATCTATTTCATAGCTTTGTTTAAGTTAGTTGGTTTTGGTTTGTAAAAGTCTCTCTTTTGGTCTAGGAATGTTACAAATTATCCCGAGGTACAGCTCTGTTTTCCTAAATTTGTTGTTTTGGCTTTTACATCTTTTGCAAAACTTCAGGTTTCCCTTTTGAACATTGTGGTTGAGCTGAAGAAATGTTGTAATCATCCATTCCTATTTGAAAGTGCTGACCATGGCTATGGTGGGGATTCTGGTATTACTGGTAGCAGTAAACTGGAGCGGGTAATTCTTAGCAGTGGAAAGCTAGTTATCCTGGACAAGCTTCTTGACAGACTGCATGAGACAAATCACCGGGTTCTTATCTTTTCACAGGTATTGTAAATGCTTTACATGTGTTTGTAAGAATTTCCGGATAGGTATGTTATTTGTAATTAATAAAATTAAGCTGTTCCTAAGGCTTAATAGCTTGTGACTAACTAGAAATGGACCAGTTGTTGCTGCGATTCTTGCCATCACACAAAGCTAAATTGTGATCATTTTGAGTATAGAGTAACGGAAATTGAAATAGAAAAACTAGGCTGCCTGAGTATGTAAGTTGTATACCCCACACATGCTATAATCAATTCTAGATAGTTGATATAATGTTCAAATGGTTTATTCCTTTTATGATACATATGAGCTGATTATTCAAGTCATCTTAGAAGTGTGAAAATGTTAAAAAGGACCGGACTGGCCCAGGAAATGAAAATATTGGAACCCGGGTTAGACACTATAGTACCAGTGTGGTCTCAACCGGAGTCAAGCTTCTGGGTGAGTTATTTAAACCTCATTCCATGCCCAAACGGCATCGTTGAGTATAAGCAAAATAAGAAAAAAAATCAGGGTTTCTCCAAACTGAGAATAATTCTTTTTTCGCAATTAACTAGTGCTGTTCTGGTTTTGGTGGTTTGGCGGTGTCAGTGAGTTGGCCTGAGTTTTGTACACCCCTAGGTCATCCATAAAAGCTTCTTTCAACATGTGTAACTGTCTTTCATTTGGTGGATATGAAAAAGTAAGATATGAAACTGTGTTGATTCCACTAGCAAAGCCATGTATGGTAAAAATTTGCAGCACATTTCATTGAATTAGAACCTCCATAGACTTTTACATTAAGACTTCATTTTCTAGAAATAATAGGAACTGGATCAAACAATGCATTTGCGATATCAAGATGCTGCAATGCTAATAGTTGATAGCCACTTGATTTGTAAAAAAAATCCCTTCTCAAGAAATGGAAGAAGTTGCATTGGGAAGGGCATTTTATTTTGTATGAGCAATCATAATAAATAATAAATTGAGGTTTAGAATAATGGATGATGTAGATAACTTAAGAAGGGCGAGAAAGAAATATTTTAAAGGCTTGGATATTTTATTAGCCAAGCTGCTCTTTTATAGAGTATAATATGTTCCATGGTTGAAAAAGATATGTTTCTGATAAAACCATTATTCATAGTAAAACTTATAGATAAGCCTATGCTCAGAGTTAGATATAAGGATGGACTGTCCAGTGTGTATGAAAGTGATGCAAGGTGTCACTAGTCTGTAAGATGGCATATTAATATAAATTTTCTTGTTGTAAAGTTGTGTAATCAAATTCGATTGACTAGCGAAATAATGAGCATGTCCAACTGGATTCTAACTTGATGAAGCCAAATAAAACAACCCCTATCCAACATAAGTATTAATACAATTTGACTTTTAGATCCTCTGGCATAAATTGCTTATTACATCTACTTGACTGTTTAATTTGTATATTTGTAATGCAGATGGTCAAGATGTTGGATATTCTAGCAGAATACTTGTCAGTTAAAGGATTCAAGTTTCAGAGACTTGATGGAAGTACAAAGGCTGAGGCGCGTCACCAAGCTATGGAACATTTTAATGCACCAGGCAGTGATGATTTCTGCTTCCTTCTGTCTACTCGTGCTGGAGGTTTAGGTATCAATCTTGCAACAGCCGATACAGTCATCATATTTGACTCTGACTGGAATCCTCAAAATGATCTGCAGGTTCGGGGCTATTTTTGTTTTAACTTTCATGCATCTCTATCCTCAGTTTTCCCAATTTGATGATTACTTGTCTTGTTTAGGCAATGAGCAGAGCTCATAGAATTGGTCAGCAAGATGTTGTTAATATCTACAGGTTCGTGACAAGCAAGAGTGTTGAAGAAGACATCTTGGAGCGTGCGAAAAAGAAGATGGTATATTACTTCATGGTTATTGTTTTTGCTTACTATAAATACTAGTTTGCATACTCTAGTTCCTCCAGGGATAAGCTGAGATAGTTGAGTTTTTCTTAATTTATTCAACATTGTAAGCTAATGCATACAGGTTGATGTATCAATCTGCATGTCAGATGAGTTGAAACTTTTATTTTATTTTTTATTATTATTTTATTTTATTTTATTTTATTTTTAATTTTTTACATATAATATGAACACTAAGTATATATGTATTGATATGCACTTTTGCTATTTTAGTTTGCTGTTTTTTATGCAAGCAAATTGTTTTCGCTTTTCTTATGTTTGGATTTTTCTTTTTCTTTCAGGTACTTGACCATTTGGTCATTCAAAAACTAAATGCTGAGGGAAGGCTGGAGAAGAAGGAAGCAAAAAAAGGGAGTGGGTTTGACAAGGTATCAATCAGTGATATGTTATGGTATTTAAAGAATTTGGAAGTGGCTATCAGGGAGTTATCTGATTGTTTGCTTTAATGCTTTTAGAACGAGTTATCAGCAATTTTGAGGTTCGGGGCAGAGGAACTGTTTAAGGAAGAGAGAAATGATGAAGAAAACAAAAAACGTCTTCTAAGCATGGATATTGATGAAATTCTTGAAAGAGCAGAGAAGGTTGAACAGAAAGGAGCAGAAGACGAAGCAGGACATGAATTGCTGAGTGCATTTAAGGCATGAATTTCACATATATACTGCATTAGTTCTTGTGGTGGTTGCAAATTTATTCTTTTCATGGTTATATGCAAAGTGTGGAGTTATCGGGCTATGCATGACTGGACATTAAGTCTTATAATTTTATTTGTCTTAATCTATCTACCTCATTTGCAGGTTGCAAATTTTGGCTCTGCTGAAGATGATGGAAGTTTTTGGAGTCGCTGGATAAAACCTGATGCGATTGTACAGGCTGACGTATGTGCATAACATATTCTCACATGACTAGTCATTTTGCTTTGAAGAAGCTGACCATATTATTTCAGAATTGTGTACGTGACTAGTTATGCCATTTTTTTTAAAGCAGGAATCGTTAGCTCCTCGAGCCGCAAGGAACAGCAAGAGTTATGCCGAGGCCATGCCACCCGAAATAAATAACAAAAGGAAAAAGAAGGGTGTTGAGTTTCAAGACCGAGCTGTAAAGCGCCGCAAGGCTGATTTTTCTGATTACCAACCACCAGCACTTGAGGGAGCTTCTGCACAAGCAAGAGGGTGGTCATATGGGATTTTGCCAAAGAGAGATGCTACACGTTTTTCCCGTGCGGTGAGATTCGTGGTTTATTCTTTCAATATTAATAATATTCAGTTACACATTAGTGGCTTGGCCAGCATTACAACAAAGTTGTCCCATTGTAGTTTTGTAGGCTCTCCTAGGATCCAAAACATGGATTACGTCCTTCCAGCCCTCCAGATACTCATCTAAGACCAACTTTATACAATTCATATTTTTCATTGTAGCCATACTCACCTTTCATCCGCCAAATACTATTCTCCACTTCTAATTGGTGCATTTTATCTACTTGGGTATGAGCTAATTATGTGAAGTAATGTTGCCTCAGTGCCACCAAGGCTCTCCAGACATCATTAATTCTCCATAGATCATGATATTTTCCTTATGTTTATGGCTGAAAATTTTGCATGGTAGATGTGGTAGTTTACAAGCACTATCATCTTGTAAAACCTGACTATGGTGATTGATATCTGGGGGGTTCACTGTTAAACTATTGCCACATCACACTTTTTTGTGAAAGTTCTGAAGAGGCAACCCAGATGCCCATACAGAAGCAAGCAATATCTCTTTTCTCTACGCATATGAGAAATATTTTACACTCATCTGCACTTGCACTTAAAAGATACAGGGAAAAAACGCAGTCTTTTTTGTGCTGGTGCTAATTTATGGCACTCTTGCTGATTTGTATTTATAAAACATACCGGTTTTTACTGAAAGCGACAAGGATGCAACATCAGCAGTCTGAAATTGCACCTTTAAATTACATCAGTTCTAGCATTTTCCTTTTATTCTTTTTTCCTTGTGTAACTGTGTTTTAAGATGCTTATCTGTTAAAGAAATCATGAGCATATTATAAATTTGAATGTTAAGGATACAAACAAGGAATTTATTAGCTAATACCTAGTTGATAATAGAAGGTATTTTGCGTCAGATCTGTTCACCTGTTCGGCTGAAGTTTTGGTGCAACAGGTCTAATTTCATAAGTGTATCAATTAAACATATCTAGCATTGTGCCATTGTGTAAAGAATTAGTTTCTCATCTTAGCAAAAGAATGTTTTATCTCACTGCTCAGTGGGGTAGCCTAGGTTTATGTTTTCATAGTGATCTCACTCAATTGAATTACAATAAATAAATAAACTGTATGACGTGCATCCTTGCGGCTATTAGCTCTGTTTAGGCACAGTTAGCTCACATGAACATACGTCAATCTACGTGCTTCTGCTATTGTATGTAACACACTGTCTACATTTTAAAGCCATTTAAACTTATTTCTGTAATGATGCTGGTATATATATGGGCTTCTTTTGTGACGGGGTTGTGGCTGTTTGACGTTGCTTGATTGAGGATTATGATAGATTGTTTTTGGTATTCTTATAAAAGTTCTTTTCATGGAACTGATTTTCCAAATCTATATATCTGTGTTGAAACAAATATATGAATAGAAAGGTCACCATACTTAAAGTCGTGAGTTTCGTCCCTTATATTGGATCAAGGATTTGCTCTTCAGTTTACAATGTTTCATGCTTTCTATATATCATGATATACATTATCAATTTATGATCATTTCTTTTAAATATATTTCAATAAACTGAATTTAGTTTCCGTTTAAGAGGTTTTTTCTCTCAACTCTTTAACATCTTTTTGTTGTATACAAGTTTTATTGATGTTCATTTGTTCTTCACTTTTCTAGCAGTTTTACATAAGAAAGTTTGCATTTGATGTTATCTGATTAGTTTATAATCCTATAATATCTGCATACTGCCTTTTGTTTGTTTTACATTCCAAGTTACCAGTAGCATCAGTTCTGTGGATTATCATTATATTTAAGGGTTAGTCCATTTTCAAGTGAAATAATAAGGTAGGATAGTACATGAGTAATTTTAATTTCTTTTCTAAAATCAGGTCAAGAAATATGGAAATGATAGCCAAATTGGCCTCATAGCAGCCGAGGTTGGTGGTTCTGTTGAAGCTGCTCCTGTAGAGGCACAAGTTGAGCTTTTTGATGCATTGTTAGATGGTTGCAAAGAAGCTGTTAAAGAGGGAAGTTCGAATGCGAAGGTGAAACTACAATTTTTATTTATTTATTTATTTTTTTTTATTATTATTTTTTTCCTGATAGCTTCCCTTATAAATATGTTTGTGGCTTGTATCTATTCTTGGCTTTGTAGTGATTGTGGGCTTGTGGCTAACTGTGAACATTATTCCACCTGTAGGGCCCTTTGTTGGACTTTTATGGTGTTCCTGTAAAGGCTGCTGAGATACTAAGCCGTGTCCAAGAACTTCAACTTCTTTCCAAGCGCATTAACCGCTACAGTGATCCAATCTCACAGTTCCAGGCTTTGATGTACCTCAAACCTGCAACATGGTCTAAAGGTTGTGGGTGGAATCCAAGTAAGTTTATTTTTTCGATCTCTTCTTGTTGCATGGTGTGGTGGTTCAGTGTGGTGGTTCAGCTTGAGGGGGCAAAATGGGCGGTGTGGGTAACAATATAAATTGGGTCTAGTTGAAACAGATATTTTTCGATACCGTATGGGTTAACATGGAAATACTTGTTAGTGTCAGATATTATTACCTTCTTAGAAATCTTACATTAAATATTAGTATATTACTAATAATCTAATATTGGAATACAGTGACCTGGGAGGTTTTATGTGCTAAAAACAAAATTTAGGTGACTTTTGCTGTCTGACCAATTTGACCCGTTTCTTTTTAGCTAACTCTTCTTTAATTTACTTGTTTGACCCTAGAGATTAAACATAATTATAACCCAGTTCAGCACATTCATAAGTAGTTTGGTTGAAATTGCCGCCTCTAGGTTCAGTGCTACTGTTAGAACCTGTCACCGCATTATAATTTATTTTGTTCATGAATTCAGGGGATGATGCAAGGTTGCTATTGGGGATCCATTATCACGGATTTGGGAACTGGGAAAAGATAAGGCGGGATGAAAAGCTTGGCCTTATGAAGAAGATTGCTCCTGTGGAACTTCAGCATCATGAAACATTCCTTCCACGAGCTCCCCAATTAAAAGAAAGAGCTTCTCAACTTCTTGAAATGGTAGGTGATATTATCATGTCCTTTCGTCATGTGGCTTAGTGAATACTGAATAGTGATAATTACTGCTGCCATAATATTTAGTTCAATCTTTTGCTTTTTTTGTTTCTTACGTTATGGGTTTACTTTGCATTTTTGATCTTGGTTCTAGGCTTTATCCACTGTAATCTTCTTGATTTTGGTTATTTGTTCCCACATGTTAAATTGAGCTGCAGCCTTTTAACTTGTGCAACAAGTAGATTATTAGTAATGTGTTATAATCTTGATAATGGCAAACTTTCTATTAACAACAATGCTGCACCTTGATCTTCATAGTTACACTTAGAAAATGACTGTCCATCTCTTCCCTTCACTTCACATGTTTTTTACTACCTATATATTTGTTTTTGGGATACAAGGAAACCCCACCCAAGCCACATTTGGTGACATGGAAGGTAAACCTCTGGCTACATGACCCCCCTCCCCAGGTGTAATACCCATGGTCAGAGAAATGACCCGCCTCCACGATTCTGAATTATTAGATTATGGCCCTTAGTAGTTATAGCTTACGCATTTGGAGAATCCTGATTCCCAAGCTCTTAATGCTAGGCCACCCCTTGGGGCTCTTTTTAATGTATTTCATTCTTATTTCTAAGCGTTCCATACCCAGTCATAGTTTCAGTACTTTATTTTAAAGATGTACTATATCTGGTTTAAAAAACGTACCTCATACGCTAGCCAAGGTGTTAAGATAGAGAGCGGCGCTCTTGACTGCTTTAACCAAAGGCATGCCTCCATCACTTTTTGCAGCCTCATTTCAGGGGCTTCTGTTCAAATTACATAATGTGTGTATTGGGCATCTAATGGGCTATAAATTTCTTGGCCAGTCAATTGCTTGCCTACTTTAGCTGTGAAATTTCTGACATATCTCATAACGTTACTATTCTCCTAACGTAGAATTCACGCTCTGTTTCTACTGGGTTGCAGGAACATGTGGCTGTTGGTGGAAAGAGTTCCGGGAACAAAGGGGGTCGTAAGGGTTCAAAAAAGCAGATGGATCATCCTCCCAACATTCCAACTTCCCGTGGGAAAGGCAAACAGTTACAACAAGAATCTGTTGGAATAAAAGCTCCAAATAGTAGATTAAGGATGACTCGTGGCAAGAAGAATGAGGCTCTGGTTAAAGAGGAGGGAGAGATGTCAGACAATGAAGAAGTTTATGAGCAGTTCAAGGAAGTGAAATGGATGGAATGGTGTTCAGATGTTTTGTCCGAGGAAAAAAAGACACTTGAGCGTCTTCAGAGGTTACAAAGCATCAGCGCCAATCTTCCTAAAGAAAAGGTTCATCATCGTACCTATTTCACACCTTTTCCAGATTTCCTAATATTGCATCCTTGTAACTGAAAGTAGCATTCTCAACCAATTTACTTAGGAAATAGGCAATTCGGGATATGTTTTATACGGTTCAAATGGGTAAAATAAAGTTTTTAAAAAAGAAACGTGTTGAATGGTCAAAAACTGCGCTGAGTGTAATTATAATGCATAGTTCCTCCTAAAGTATTCTAGTTGACGATTTTTTTCAGGATTGTGTAAAGCATATTTTCACTGATTATTAGATTTTTACGAGACTTTTGACAAAAGTGTTTTGAATCAACGGAACCTGAACCACTTTCCAGTTATGTACCCATGAAAGCCAATCTTCTTGAGAGAAGCTGATTAAGTTTCATTTTGATTGTTGAAATGTCTTCAGGTTCTTTTGAGAATTAGAAATTATCTACAGATTCTTGGGCTAAGGATTGATCAAATTGTTATCGACCATGAGGAGGATCTTAATAAGCGAGAGAGTAAGTTAATTCTTTTCAGGTGTTATGGTTCTTCTTTCAGTTTTTGCTTTCTCTGGTACATTTACTATATGCTTTTGCAAAACCATATTCTTCTGTGACACATGGACTATGATGCCACACAATATGTTCCTTAAGATGTTCTTGTTACGTTTGTAAGTATGTTAATATTAGACGTGGCAAAATGGCCGCCCGGGAAAAATGGCCAACAGGTCAAATGTGTTTGGGTCGAAAGGGGTAATTTTATGGTACAAGACAATTTAGGTTGACCCTAAACACTTTTATGTTAAATAAGCAGGATTACAAAAATCATGATTTCAAATTGTTTAGTTTTTGAGTAAGATGATTTCTGAGGGGTTCATGAAAAACAAAATACACATTTGGCTACTTTTTGACCCCTTTTCTTTTAATGTTTGATTTTATCGCTTAGCGAATAAAAGAACCTGAAACACTCATTCATAAGTAGATGAGGTAAATTTGCCACCTGTTGCTGTTAACTGCATACTATTTCATTAGTTATAAACTCATACCCATTGCTAACTAAATTAGGGATGACAACACGATTGTGGAACTATGTCTCAACCTTTTCAAACTTATCGGGGGCCAAACTTCAACAAATATATTCCAAACTCGAACAAGAAAAAGGGACTGCAGCAGGAGTGGGTCCTTCCCAAATCAATGGAAGAAGTTTTAGAAATGAAGCATATAATCAATCGTCTCAAGTACTTGACAGAGGCATTGATGCAGCAAAATTTGAAGCGTGGAAAAGGAGAAGGCAGGCAGAACCTGACTCGAATACCCATTTTCAACCACAGCAACAAAATACTTTCAGGAACACTGCACGTGTACCTGATCCAAGTTCGGGAATTCTCGGGGCACCACCACCCCACATTAGACCCTTTGGTCCAAAACAAGGTTTCCCATGATGTATCAAAAAAGTTGATATATGTGGCACTTTCTAACAAGAATGAGACAATTGCAGAACAAGCACAAACCATTTTTTTGGCCCGGGAAATAAATGATAATCTTTTGTGAAGCCGTGTAACAGTGCAATAATAAGCAGACTGTGATATTGAAGATCATTGGATATCTGCTTGAGAAGAAACAAAAGACAAAGAAAAGGGAATATGATGCAGTTATAGAAGCGTTTGCTCTGGCTTTTTCTTATAATTTTTCATATTAATCTTCTAGACACTTTGGTTCATTTCTTATACATAGCGAGTAGTTGATGGATTTGGTAGCCCTTTTTGAGATATAGCAAACAGTTTGTATGTATCAGAATATGTACACTATCTGGTTTTTGGTTAAACCAAATATCAGTCTCTTTTTGGTGTAACTACCATTCATACAAGTTCCATTTAAAGTTCATGCAAGCACACGATGTTTACTCACCATTGTTGCAGCTCATTTCTTTCTCAAGTTTTTTTCCCCCTTCAGGATTAGCATTTGTATTCTTCGCGGGGAGAAAATGGATTAAAAGATAGTGTGGGAATTATATGATGAACAGGTATGCTGCGCTGAGACGGGACTTCAGGTTTCGGTGGCTGTTTATGTTTTATTTGTTTGTATTAAATGTTTATGCTGGCTACTTAGTGCTGGTGTTGCATATGAACAGACACTTCTTATTTCAGTGTTTGCTAAGTATGTATTCCATAATCCCCTCTTAGCAAAAATGAAATGCTACTCGCACAAGTCTGTCTGGTATATCAACTATACGATAATATTCTTTGCTAGATGTTGCAAAACATAATGGGTCGGGTGGGCTAGGTAACCTGTTAAATGACAGGTTGGGCTGGATTGGCATGGTGAAACGGGGATCATTTTCGTTGGTTGCATGATGACACGTCTCAAGGTTTGGTAACGCCATATCTAAGCTAATAATATTCGAAGTAGAAAAATATCCATCAAACTTATTATTCTCCTTTTCGAAGTGTGTTCGAAGTGAGTTGCACTGTTATTTAGATGGGGTTTTGGAGTAATTTGATATTCAAGCCTATTAACAGAGATGTGTAAAAAGATTATCTTTGGCAGAGTTTAAGTGAATGAAAAGAGCACAAGTGTTACGCTAACAACTGTACATACGTTTTTTCGACGATTACAAAATGGAGGAACCCACGGTCAAATCACAAAATAAATATCTAGTGGTTGTCAATTGTGAGTGCAAATATCCCCTTACATTGCAATTGTTTTGAAACATGTTAAGACATCGTTTTTATTTAATTTTAATTTTTCTATCATTGAAAGTGCAAAATCTTGTAAAGTGGAATTCATTATTTCTGAAATCGTACCAAAATAACGATATGCCCTAGTAGGAAAGTCAACTAACTCTGTTCGTTCATCAACTCTTACTTATAAAGTACTAGGTCAGTAGTACTTTGTTAAAAAAATAAAAAATTAAATTTGTTTGTAGTTGTAAGGTGTTGAGTATGTTTTGAAGAAGAAACACTTGGATGGAAGGAAGATGAGGATGGAGAAGTAGTTCCAAAAAGAAGAAAAGGAGGTTTTGGTTTGGCTCCCACAAATGAGGGTGTGGCTTATAACCCTCTCCCCTTCTATCACTTTATCTTTGCTTCCAACCTCATATTTTCTTTCTCTAATGGGTAAGAATCAAGTGGATGTTAATAATCAATATGTCTTTCATATTTACGTACACATCAAAACACAAAAAAACAAGGCCTAACTTGTTCTCTCTAAAAACAACAATTATTCTTCATAGGTAAAATCCTCTTACACATTAAATTATAGCTAGTACGAGTTTTTAAGACGACCGACATTATTTCAAACATACTTCTCATTCTGTAAGACCAAGATACACAATTCGTTTAGACCTCATAAGATTAATGATCCTGTGTTGTCTGACTTGTTAGACAATCTTGGACATAATGACTGCTAGACTTTATATCAGGGACATCCCAAAATTTTTGATGTTGTAGTTTTAAAGACATTTCGTATATTAATAATTGTACGACCATTTAAGTTAGGTTGCTTTGTTATCTAAAAAGATTGAGATCCTCTCAAGTTCATATGAACATAACTAATAATGTTTTCTTACAAACACAATAGTGAGGCCTACTGAAGGACCCGGTTTTCTTTTTGACTATAAGAGAACATTACCGGTCATATTTATATAAATTTGAGAGGGACTTAATCTTATCTAAAATCAGACTAGTAAAAAAGGGAAACATGAATATAGTTAATGTGTACTATGAATGAGCTAATAATATGTGGTTTTATGGTTCATTAATTATCCAGCACAACATTTAATTGGTTAAGATTAGATAATGAACAAGTGATGAGATGAGAATGGATAGGTGGCAAAAGCAGAAACATACATATATATATATTCGTGTTAGCCGTAGAATTCAAAATGAAGCTCACTGGAGCTCTTATCTGTTTGTGATTCTTGGTGGGACCCACTTGCTCTCCCCCCCTCTTATAAATTGCATTTCTTCTCCTTTTTGGATTTTTCATCTGTTTCTTTCCCATTCACTTCCACACATTCTTAGAGTGAGAAAGTACTTCAGGTAACCTTTTTTTCTTTTTTTTGTGTACTTGATTATCATGTATGATGTATCACATGACTTGATCAAACGGGCCGACCTTATGATCATACGTGTTAGGCAACCCAATCCGTAAAAAAGATATTCTCAAACTTAAGGGTATTTTTGGCAAAACTAGTTGTGTGCATGTAGCTAAAGCTGAAACAAGATCCTATATTCATAAGCTGCATCAAGTATCATTTGATTTTTATTAGCTTACAAGAGCTTATTTTCCTTAAAGCTCTTATATTTTAAGTAAAACTTATAATTCTAGAGGTAAGTTTTGTCCAAGCAAAACTTATATTTTAAGTAGCTTATTTTTTAGAGGTAAGCTTTAATTCTAATAATCTTCTTAACATATAAGCTTTGTGGACTTATATGCTAGGCTTATGAAATCTAGGCAGTGGCGATGAAAACAATTTATGATATATGCTTTGATTTGTTAGTAGTAAAAAGGAAAGAGTTATTTCTTTTGGCATTTTTTTTCATCTATGAATTGCTGATGAATCTCATATGTCGACTGTAAGTAATATTTGTCTAACGCATCAGTAACCGAACTATATTGATGAATCTATTCACTCCATATGATTTGTGATTTACGCTCTATCTACTTTCATATTTTTCAAAAAAGTAATTATGTTTTGTATACTCAATAGAACTACTTGAGGGATTGCCTAGGTTCACTTAACCTTTTTAAGAACACTGATTTCAATAGAACCACTTAACTACTTAAGGGTCTGCCTAGGTTCACATGACTTGTTATGTTTATTAAGGATAGCTTTTGTAGTATTTTTAATTTCTTTATTCCAAATGGTTAAAGGTAGGGGAAAAGATGGACTACACTTATGCACCAGGAAGGAATCATCTGTTTGTTCCGGGACCTGTCAACATCCCGGATCAAGTACTTCGTGCAATGAACCGAAACAATGAGGACTACCGTTCTCCTGCAATTCCTGCTTTGACAAAAACTTTACTCGAGGATGTAAAGAAGATCTTCAAGACCACTTCTGGGACTCCTTTTCTCATCCCAACTACAGGTACTCCTTATTTAGTCCCTCAGTTTCTATATTAGCTTTTCTTCAAAGTTTATAATGAAACATGCAAAACATTTCCTTTTTTTTTACAAATATAAGGCTTAAGTTTTCTGTTTAACATGATTATTTTCGTTACATATTATTATTAATACCGATTTTGGTTTCAATATCACTTGTATAAAAGTGTAGGAATAAGTTTTGCAATATTTATGTGATGAATGATGTGGTAAATATTAGAGAGAAAGATTATTAACATACAAGTCTTCCATATTTTTCAAAAGCAAACATGAGTTTGAACTTTGAAGTTTTGTATCTGACTAATTGTTAAAGTTTCGGTTTGCTTTAAATCGTGGGGAGTTACACTGATAAAAATAAGTCACTGATAATTCAAACAAAGAATTATTGTTTCAAGATAATTTGTATGTGCTGATATTTAAAGGTACGTTTTTTGGTTATTTGTACAGGTACTGGTGCATGGGAAAGTGCACTTACAAATACCTTGTCTCCTGGAGACAGAATTGTGTCTTTCATCATCGGTCAATTCAGTCTGCTTTGGGTTGATCAGCAGCAACGCCTTGGCTTCAATGTTGATGTGGTGGAAAGTGAATGGGGTTATGGTGC
>JARVZY010002357.1:0-161000 GCA_030686995.1 Artemisia argyi | reverse complement strand
TATATGCTTATAAAACTCAGTTGTGATGGTTTGCTTATTGCTGTTGCAAAAAAATAATAACAAAAAAAAAAAAAAAAAAAAAAAAAAAAAAAAAACCTTGGTTTTTTTCCTTATATACTTATAGAACTGCTTATAAGCAGTTGTGATGGTTTGTTGATACATGATGTTTTAGATATAATAAAATAATGATGGTTGGTTATTGTTAGATCTTTTTGATCTAACATGGTTGGCTGTCTATCTTGAAAAAGAAAAAAGAAAAAAAAAACAGTTTTTTTTATTTATTTATTTATTTTTTTTTTTTGTGATTTATTAGATCTTTTTGATCTGTGATGGTTATGGTGAATGCAGTTTATGTGATCTGTGATGGTGGTTATCTGTTTCTTGGTTTCTGGTTTGATCTTAAAAGCAGTTTCAAAAACTGCTTATTGCTGTTGCAAAAAAAAAAAAAAAAAAAAAAAAAAAAAAAAAAAAAAAAAAAAAACTTGTGATGTTTATGAAAGTGTTTATGTGAAACTGCTTATATGCTTGATAAGCAGTTTTTTATTTTAAACAGATTTGAAACTTGATTTTTTGTTAAAAAAAACTGAGATATGGCGATGATGATTTAAAAAAAAAAAAAACTTGATTTTGGCGTGGCATTCTCGAATGGACGGTAAAAAAAAGTTAGTTAATTTTGCAATCTTCGATGTTGCAGCCATATATGATAAAACGATAATATGAGCCTAATGTTATATCTTGTGTGTAAAATTGAAAAAGCGCAAAATTTATTATTACCTCTTGTGTGTAAAATGGTGAACTCGACATTTTCGAAAGCCAAAGATATTTGTTGCAGTGTTTGTGCAACTGATTGTGTTTCACTTGCGGCTTGTGTTTCACTTGCAGGTTTGTGAAATCTGAATGTTTTTAACTTGCGGCTTGTGTTTCACTTGTGTGAAATCTGCGTGTGTTTGTATGATCGTATCTTATTCTGTTTCACTTGTGTGAAATTTGCTTGTGAAACACTTGGTTATAACTATGAAGTGGAATCTTATGTGACATAAGGTTTGACACAAGGGTACGTAACTTGCTGGAAAAAAACGTGAACGGGGAGAATCTTCACTATTACTTCGTACATGACATAAAACCGATACGTGAATTATTTTGAGAAAAGGCGATGATGAATGGTTTACTAAAAACCGAATGGATGGCAAAGTGATATTTTTATCACTTTGCAACCTTCAAATCTGAGCCTATTAA
The DNA here is from genome assembly GCA_030686995.1 of Artemisia argyi. Lineage (NCBI taxonomy): Eukaryota > Viridiplantae > Streptophyta > Magnoliopsida > Asterales > Asteraceae > Artemisia > Artemisia argyi. The sequence goes on along the minus strand of JARVZY010002357.1, from coordinate 159,764 downwards.
AAACCGATTACGTTTTCTTTTCTACACTTGTTTGATTCTCCTTCTACCAAACAATAACACTTTTTTTTTTTTTTTTTTTTTTTTTTTTTTTTTTTTTTTATACTTTGGACTACTACCATACCTTTGGAAATAAAAATAAAAACTAAAAAAATAAAAGAGAACAAGTACAAAACAGCAAAAGACAAAAAATAATAATAATAAAAATAAATAAAAAATAAAAAAATAAAAGGGTACCAAAGTACACCGTCCACTAGGGAGGATTTTTGTATCAATCCACTAGGGAGGGTTCGGTTAGGGGCATCCTGCCATGAATTATGTTCCCAATGTATTTTTGATTATAAACAAAAGTTGCCATAAATTATCTTCCCAATGCAAGCAAAGAAGCACAACCCTCCATAGAAATCAAGTACGGCAAATAAACATAGTTTACATAATAATTTGTTTTTATAGATGTATAAAAGAGGATATGACATGTCGTAAGAAACATATATAAGCCCACAAGTCTCAAAATAAGCTAGAAAATTAGGGCTTATGTTATATAAGCCGAAATCAAATAATCTCATAAGCCCACATATAAGCCGAAACAAACACCCCCTTTAACCACCACTGTACTTTTTAAACGGAAAATTGCAACCGAAAAACAAAGACCTTCTCAACAAGAAAAAACCGTTTAGCAACGTCATTATGTGTGAGTCCTTGCTAAAAATCACAAAACCAAAACTAGAAACATCGATAGTCGACATGAGGGTGCGACTGTTATCTTTAAAGGATAACATATATACGCAACAAGGGAAAAAAAACATATAAATCAACACTGCCGCTAGCCGTATTTTGTCGAAAACTATACACCGATGCCGCAACATTTTATCAAAAAATATACACCGCTGCCCATTAGTCGCAGGTACTCTCGCTTAGTATCTTGTGACTTGTTTACCCAAATAAATACATGTATCTTGTACAATAACAAATACTCCCTCCGTCTCAATATAATTGTTCATATTTCTATTTTTGGATGTCTTAAAAAGATTGTCCACTTTCTATTTTTAATAAAAACTAGAGAATATATTAATGAAATATTCTTTTTAAGTGGTTGAGATTTATAGAGGTCCCATTTATATTAAACTTAGTGCTTTCTCACTCATGACAATAATTTTGAGACGGAGAAAGTAATAAACGTAAAAATGAGAAATTTGATTTTATAAGAATAGAAAAGATGGAGTGGATAGTGTTGGTTGTAAAACAAAAAAATCTAAAAACCAAAGTCTTTGAGTATTAAAAACCTTCCTTGTCCTAGTTGAATTCAATAGTGGGGTGTTGTGATAAAGTAGTCGCCCCCTCCCAACAAAGAAACAAAAGAAGAAGAAGAACCCTAAAGAAAGATCTGGAATTGAATTAAAAAAAAAAGGGGTTTGAGGGAGATGGCGATAGCAGGAGCAGGGCAGCTGAATACAAGAGAATCACCAACATGGGGCTCCCGCGGTGTCGACTGCTTCGAAAAACTTGAACAGATTGGTGAAGGCACTTACGGGTCGGTATACTATTCCTTCTTCTTCTTTAAAACCCTTTTTCTCTAAAACTGCTAATTGACCCTTAAACCAATTTAATTAAGATAAATGTGCAATAAGCAATTATTAAGCTGTTAAGAAAAATAACAAGGATGAGCTAAAATCCCAACTACCCTCTTATTAAGGATGAGCCTAGTCGATTTCAACCTCAAACAATATTAGACTTACAGTAACACGATATAATAGAATTCCGATATTGATAATACCAACCAATAAATAAATATTTCTCACTTGGTTAACAAGTTATCATAACCCTAGCGCCTATCTAATAAATAAGCTTGACGACACCAACTCACTCGTAGCATAATGTACCTTAGGTGATGATTCTGTACATTGGTTACAGTATTCAGCTCCACCTCACGTCAAAGTATATCCTTTTCTTTGTTTGTTTTAAGAAGAGGGGTACACTTGCTTTCGGTGACAAAGAGCTTATTTTACCTGTAATTGAACTACGACAACGTAATTTCATGTAATTTGAATTTAGCGGGGGTGAAAATAACACAAAAAAAAAAAAATTCTATATGTGGACCTATATGTTTGGGTTAAGAGCACTATCCCTTTCTGTGTTTGTTCATTTGTTTTACTCATCCTTTTCTCTGCTGTACGAGAGATAATTTATGGCTTATGTTCTTATAAAATAGAATTGCTCGTCCATTAATATATTTAATCATAAACTTAAAGGTGTTGTGTTGCTGTGATGGTTTTTCAGTCAAGTGTATATGGCTAGGGAGATCAGGACGGGGGAAATTGTTGCTTTGAAGAAGATACGGATGGACAATGAGAGGGAGGGGGTAATACGCTTCTGTCCTTCACAATGATGGAAGCTGTATTGATTCTTTTTCCCCTTTTTTTCACAAAATTTTTTTAATTCATTTACAGTTTCCCATAACTGCCATACGTGAGATTAAAATTTTGAAGAAGCTGCATCACGAGAATGTAATTAAGCTTAAAGAAATTGTTACTTCTCCGGGTATTCTTATGCTTAATTTTATCAATTTCAAGCTGCTATTGTCACTCCTTACTTAGACCATGTACAAAAAACAGAGCTTGATACCAATAATGACATTTGCTACGCTTTTTAGGTCCTGAGAAAGATGACCAAGGGAGGCCAGGCAAGTCTATAAAATATCTCGTCTTTTTAAGAACGTGTGCAGATGTGGAAGACCAATTTTATTTTTATTTATTTATTTTATTTATTTATTATTTTTTTAATCTGATAATTTCCGGGCATTAATTTGATTAAATTTTTGCAGATGGTAACAAATATAAGGGCGGTATTTACATGGTTTTTGAGTACATGGACCATGACCTAACTGGGCTTGCTGATCGTCCTGGGATGAGGTTTTCTGTTCCACAGATTAAGGTACAAGTGATTTACTAAGTTGCTGTTGTTCTGTTCATGGATGGTCAGATGGTATACTCACCTGCTCCTCTTTTTGAAAGTGTTATATGAGACAGCTTTTGACGGGGCTTCACTACTGTCATGTAAATCAAGTACTTCATCGTGACATCAAAGGTACTGTCAAAGCAAGTTTTTTGATTTATACATGAAACTGACAAATAACATTGGGACGATATTAATGGACAAGTTTTTTTGTAACTTTGAAGGTCAATATAGTTGGAAATCCATGAACAAAGGATAAATTAGGAACATGCAAGTCCTAGAGTTTTTAAGTTGTCCACCTAGATCTAGTACTAGTGTACTGCATATACAATTCACATTCTGGTCTCGTTATACAAGTCAAAGGCGAGTGATTTAGACTGCTAAATGTTAGAAGAATATTGGGAGAGTACGTTATATACGTACAAGGCTCTAGAAGATACATTAACGCTTATATGACCTCTTTTTGCTTTACCATAGGGTTTGGTCAATGAGAGAAATAATAGTTTCGCAGGCTTCCACTTCTCTTACAATCGTCTGTCTTCACGATATCTTTTTAATGCCCTGCATTCTATGTTGATTGTCGTACTTTCTCTTAATGTTATTTCTAAATACTAGTTATCATTCAAAACTCATTGCTGTAGGTTTAAACCCAACAGAGCATGTCAGTATATCCCATTATTCTTGGTGATGTTGGATTAGGGAAAGAAGTTAACTTTCTTATGATATTGTCTTTGACTTGGTTGGAAAGGCTTAGTTCACCTCCACAATTTTTTTTTTTTTTTTTTTTTTTTTTTTTTTTTTTTTTTTTTTTTAATATTTTTAAAAAATTGGTGATAAAAACAATTCAACTTTTCATTTTAGAACACACTGAATGATCCTTGATCTTTTGGGCGGTTTCTCTTTCTAAAATCTAAATAAAGATGTAAGCATAATCTACAACATCTGGGTTTCTGTTATCTGGTTTAAGGCTTGATGTCTGGCTAATTATGCTGTAGGTTCAAATCTTCTAATTGACAATGAAGGAAATTTGAAGCTAGCAGATTTTGGGCTTGCCCGCTCTTATTCAATTGATCACAACGGGAATCTTACAAATCGTGTTATCACTTTATGGTATAGGTAAATTTACTTCTCTGACATTTTATCGTTGAGAAACTACAAACTTTTTAAGTATAAGAAAATTCTCCACTTCCCTTAAACTTAAATGGATAATGAAATCTAACTGCGCCCATGATCTGAATAGACCACCGGAGTTGCTGCTAGGGACCACCAAATATGGCCCGGCCGTGGATATGTGGTCAGTTGGGTGTATTTTTGCAGAGCTTCTGCATGGGAAACCGATTTTTCCTGGCAAAGACGAGGCAAGTGTCCTTCTCATATATAATATGACGGTGTTAATAATACATGGAACCGATATGCATGGGAAGTATTTCAGATGAATAACCAGCAAATATGTCATGGATATAGTTGATGTATGTATGGTGGCCATTAATGAAATGAATATTGCTTTTGTTTATTGGTAGAGTTTGGTTGGTATAACCCTAAATGAGAATCAGTTATTATGTATCCAAAATAATTTGTACTTGTGTTTGTAGTCATTAGTACCACCATGATTGTTGAATGAATATCTGAATTAATCTATGCTGTTTTTGAAATTGAGTAGCCAGATCAGGCAAGTAAAATCTGGGAACTCTGTGGTGCCCCCGATGAAAATATTTGGCCTGGCGTTTCGAAATATCCTTGGTATAACAACCTCAAGCCTACAAGGCCGTTGAAAAGGCGTCTTCGAGAGGTCTTTAGGCAGTATGTAGAGCAATCTCTCTCTCTTTTTTCTTGCCATGAAAAACTGAATTTGGCCTGACCTTACTTTATTGCTTTCCATTGTAGCTTTGATCGACATGCTTTGGAGTTGCTTGAGAAAATGCTGACGCTTGATCCTGAAAAGGTTTTATTTTCGTGGACATGCATGCCCCTAATATTCAGTTTGATTCAGATGTCTATTACATGTATTTATAGAACTACCATAAACATGCCTTAAAGGTTACACATATATCACTCTTATTGTGTTACATATTTCATGAATTATGTGTACATGAAAATGTCATTCCGGGATTTACTTATGCTTACTATTTCGGTTCTTTTGTCTTGTCTGTTATGTAGAGAATATCAGCCAAGGATGCACTTGATGCGGAGTATTTCTGGATCGACCCGTTACCTTGTGATCCTAAGAGGTAGCCTTATACTTCTCGTTAGTAATAGGCAATTTTGAACCATCGACTTTTCTTTGCGTCAATTTGGGTTTGTTTTATATCTAAAACTGGTAAAATGAAAATTATAATTGGCTCGAATAGGCAACTGTCAAATAGGGCAAGCGCGTTGAGCCACGTAAAGCCTATTTTTTATGCTATGACTTGATAAATCGTTTTATTCAGAGATTTCAAAACATTAAAATAATACTTGTTTTGTAATTATGATCATTACATTTAAAAGTTGCACAAAAAAGTGATCTGACCGCCCGTACTATAACGAGAGATTTCTACAACCAAACTCATTTTGAATCTTAATAACAAAACCCGCATCTTGCTAGCTTTTAAGTATTTGAATGTTATGAGGATGCCTGTTTTATTTGTGACATTTTTTGTTTCAGTTTACCCAAGTATGAGGCTTCACATGAGTTTCAGACCAAGAAAAAGCGTCAGCAACAGAGACAACATGACGAAGCAGCAAAACGTCAGAAAATACAGCACCAGCAGCAGCAACACTCGCGTATCCCACCACCAATGCAGCAGCAGTCCGGGCAAGCTCACGCTCAGATGAGGCCAGGACCTCCAAATGCACCGATGCATGGTTCTCAACCTCAGCTGGTTGCAGGAGGTGGTGGACCTGGCCATCATTATGGGAAGCCTCGAGGCGGACCTTCAGGAGGATCTAACAGATACCCACAAGGTGGAAATCCTTCTGGTGGTGGATACAATCACCATCCAAATCGTGGAAGTGGGCCATACCCTCCCCCACAAGCATATGGCCGGGGTGCTGGAAGTAATAGTAGCTATGCGGGTGGCCCACCAAATTATTCTCAAGGTAGCGGGTCATACAGTGGGGCTGGCGGACCTGGTGGTGGTCGTGGCAATGCTCGTGGTCAGCAATATAACAACTGGCAGTAGTAAAAAGGTTCCAGAATTTGGGTGGTCAGTTGGGTGTGGGTTCTTTTGGTTGAGAGTCAATGAGTTTGTGTACATCTCTTATATTTAATGAAAAACATTATTAATACCTGAAAATAAGAGTATGCGTTTAATTCTAAGCAGGCGACATTTTATATGTTATGTCGCAAAATGTTTGCACCATTGAAACAATTCAACTTCTGGTGCATAGATTACTAGGGGTTTTAGGAGACTGAGACTCTGTACAATTGATCTGTGTATTGTATTCTTGTTCTTGACGCTAAAAGACAATATTAAACCCAACCCATGCTTATCCAAATTGTGCTTATTGCATTCTTATCATCCCAATGAGTAATATGTACTGTATGTTTTGTACTTCATTTTGTTATCATATCATAATGAGTAATAAAAATTGGATGCAAAATAATGGTGAAAGGCAACAAATATCAATACCCACAAAAATGTCTTTACTAGTCTCAACCTCGTGTTTGACAACCAACTCAGTGGAGAAACAAACTTTCAGATAGTGTAAAAGTGTAAAAATGTGTGAGATTTCACACAGATTACTTGGTCCGTATAATACTCTTGGTCTGAATCGTTTATTATGATGATAGGATCAATACTTGGTTACACCCATGGCGGGAATCTCGTGCAGGACACCACACAAGTGATAAAATCATTGTTGGCCCTTTGTATATGCAGAAACCCTTCGGACTCTGTTGTCTTTCACTTCCCAAACAGCTTTCCTAATTTTGTGAACGTTTGTCTTCTCGTTTTTATATCTTCATATTATAGAGTAAGAAAAATCTATGCACAAATTGAAATACGTGATTCATCATGTATGTCCTCATTCAAATTTCAAAGCATACCTTGAGGAGGACAAAACTAGCACACTTGCGATTCAGATATATAAAACTGAACATACACCATGATGAAGCACCCAAATTCTTAAAACATTTCAGCAAGTCATCCATAACATCTAAACAATAATTAATGAAACCACAGTACACCGATATTATAGCTTAAAAAAGTAGGATATTTACAAGCATATTAGTTTATTTCAGCTCCCTTTGCTTCGGGTCATAAACAACTGAGAAATGTAATAAAGAAGTTAGCATCATAATGTAGAAATAGACAAAAGACAAAGAAAGGAGTTTCTATGTACTTAACAAAATTTATCCCTTTTATGTATAGTACAAGTTACTGCACCCTAATTACAATTTTGAAGGGTGGGAAAATTCATTAGCTCTTGAAAATTCAACTGATACATAAGTGTTTGCATGTGATTCCCTAAAGAGTGTCGATCGAATGTATGAAACTATATTAAAGTCTTGTACATAGCATGGCCAACATACAATTTATTCGACCTACTTGGCCACCGCCACCACAGGTAAAAAAGCTAAAATCAGAAGCTACTATCAAGATAACTGATAAACATCCACTTCACATACATGATTTATTATTCTATTGTATACCAACATACCTGAGCTAGTCAAAGTAGGTTGTACAAGTCATAACCACTACAAGCGGTATCCATGGCCCTATGTATCATCCCAGTGTTGTCCTTGTCAGGATGAGACCAAGCATCTACATGAAAATTCAATTATTTACTTAAACTTCAAAACATACATTATCAAGAAGAAGAATTCAAATGAAACCAAGTAGAGCGGGCGGGTATTTTGGTTTGGTTTACTTAAGTTGGCCGGGTAATGTTAACTTGACTCGTAAAAAACCTTTTTGGACCATTTAATAAGTAAAGAAATTATACAAAAACTATTCTGTAAGAAAAAATATTTAAATATTCTAAAGGTTTGGACAACATTCTATAAGTATCGATAACACATGACCAAAACAACCTATCATAGGTAAATGCAATCTCTACATACTATCTGTGATCTGAATATGATAAATGCATTTTCATATTTTTATCTTGTTTCTGGTATTATAAAGTATTTTTAAGAATTTTTCTAGATTTTTCTCTCCTTGTTTGATATTTTTTATAATTTTTGTTAGATAACTTAATATTAACATTTAAAATAGAAGTAATAGTTTTTATTTAATAGCACCACGTTTTTATATTTTTCCTAGGTTCCAGGTAACTTAAAATAATTTTAGGAATTTTTATAGATTTTTCTGTTGTCATTTAGTAATTTTTAGATTTAATAATAGTTTTATTAATAATTAATTAATATTAAGTTTTAAATAGCATAATTAGTTTTTATTAAGCAAAACTTAGTTTTTATATTTTTCCTAGCTTTTATATAATGTAAAATAATTTTATAAATTTTATTAGAATTTTTACTGTTCATTTGCTATTTTTCTTGATTTAAAATAGTTTAATTAGGTAATTAATAATTAATTAGTAATTAATTAATAGAAAATCCACAAAAAGACAAAAATACTTATTTTTATTTTTAAAACTTATTTTTAGTTATTTTATAATTTTAGAAATTTTATTTTCATTTTTCTAGTGTTTAAATATTGTATTATATTTAAGTTGTTTAAATATTAATAATTAGTAATAATTAGTATTTAATCAATATTAAATAATTAATTAGTGTTAAAATTTATTTTAATTTTCTAAAAATTTTCTTTTACTTTTAAGTTTGTAAAAAAGTCATTTTCACCCCCTGGGTGTTTCAGATTTCCGTTTTCACTTTTTATTTCGTACGTTTACGTTTTATTTAAACGTAACGTACGCGTTTTTAGGTTTAAATCGTTTCTGGTTTTTCCTAGCTTTCAGTCTTATTCATATAGCTTGTTTAAGCTATTTCTTCGCATATTCCTTAGTTTAAATAACTCACAAACCCCTTTCCATTCAAATTCACTCGATCACGAAACCGTTTTGATTACAATTCACACCTCGTCGGGACATAACGACCCGGGGAAACACTGTATTCCACGGAGATTGACTCTAGGCTGTTTGACTATTATAGTTGACCATTCACAAGTGGTTTGACTATTATCTGACGGTTTAGCATCAATCATAGTCCTTAAGGCGGTTAGGATTGGGAGTTGCGGGGGTACTCATATCATTGTTGGATAGGGAGCTAGGGGTTGTAAGGTGATTTTCTGAATTTTCTTCAGAAAGGGGTGCATCAAAATCGATGGCTATGCTGGATGGTTCAGGTGTTGAGTGAGATCGTCTTAACCTACGCATTTCTCTATTAGGTTCTGCATAGGGCAAAACAAGGTCTCTAGCGGAACTACGACTCCTAGTGACTCTAAGGTTAGAGAATTCGTCTGTTGCCATGATGGCGAATGGTGGAGATTACGAACAAAGGTACGAAGAAATAAGATAGACTAAAGAAAACTAAAAATAAAAATAAAATCTTACTAGAAAGGAATCTAGCAAGTAGACCTAATAAAAAGAAAATCCTAACCTAGACAATAACTATTCCCCGGGCTGCGGCGCCAAAAACTTGATGCGTGGGAATTACACTAGGCTTTACCTCTCAAGGGATCTCGAGAAGCTTACAACCCCCACCAGGCAGTGTACCTGATCGTTGTAGTATAGTATAGTGACAAGTACCGGGGGATTGATCGTTCAACTCAGGAATAGTGTCGCTAGGATTAGAAAGCCTAAAAACTAGGTCTAGAGGTGAGGGATAATTCTTTTTGTATTTTTATATTTTTATGAAAGCAAATAAAATCTCGGGTTTTTGAAAGAGTGGGCGGAATTAGTCGTTAGTCAACTAACCCAATAATTACTGATGCAATCAAAATAAAATAACAGAAATGTAAAGAAAACTAATTACCAATATGGTGTGAACAATAAATGGGAGAATTGTGTTTACTTAGATTTCACTACTCCCTAAATATCTTTTACAGGTTAATTGTTTGTTACAGTTGCGTGGATGACGGGTTATATTCCTTAATATCAGTCGTGGGGTGGCGTACTTACTTCCCCAACTCTATAAGCTCCTACTTCACTCCTATGTCGAGCCTCCAAGAAGCTCCTAACATGGGATCACTAGAATTCATTCATGCATTAAATACAACTAAAAAGACCTCAGTACACATTGGTTCATGTTTCTTAAGACGTTCAAACATGTTACACAATGGAAGTCTGCTAGTTTTCTTAAGCCTAACATTGAAATCATTCATCCATTACAACTATAAGCAAGCAATCAACCTATAATCAACATCTAGGTTTCATTACATCTAAGCAAACACACAAGAGATCTAGCCTAACATGTAAAATCAAGACAAGTGTAAGATATATTCAAACAACGCATAGACATATTGAATGAATTGAAAGGATACTTATCTCAATTGAACATGAAGGCTTTCAAGGGGTGAAAACCCTTGAAAATACTATAAAAGTTGTGTTAGGGTTTATGCAATTCGACCCTAAAATTCTCCTCTCCTTAGAATGAAAATTACAAAGACTATATATAGATTTACTAAGGTGACGGCGTCAAGAAGATAGTTCTGATGCCGTCAACCCGCCGCCAAAAATATAATCGGATTGCCTAGGTCCAGATCTGACGCCGTCATGTGTATTGCTGCTCTGGACCGTCACCACTTTTACTCTTGACGGCCTTGATTTGACGTCGTCACGTTTTCACTGGGCCCTCACCAAAATTGCTCTTGACGCCGTCATCAAAATCTTCTTGACGCCGTCAGGTACTGTTCCCAGCAAGGAAAATCAAGACTTTGCCGTTTTCTTCACTTTTATGCTCCAACAACGTCCAAAATGCTTTCTTTTCCAGAATTCACTCCCAAAGTACCTAAAATCACAAAAGGAACGATTTAAGGCAATATTTGATCAAATAAATTCCAATTCTGGCTTAAATGACCCCCTAAAAACGGATCATTTTTCGCCTCATCAAGTAACTATTTAGCCTATAAAAATGTTTGGTAACATAGTTGTTGGTGTAATCATAATTGGGTAAAACATCTCAAAATGTTCAACACTTATAAATACTACTTCATAAAGCATGTGAAAAATAACATTTTAAAAAGAAAAGATAAAGCTACTTAATTATAAATATTCATGTTTTTTTGTTAACTTTAGGTAATAAACAAATAAGCCTTTACACTTTATACCTCATGTATTTTATAATATGAACTTTATTTACAATTACATGAGTATTAGTATTAGCTTGAGACTTCCATCCATTAAACTTACAAAATTTTATAATATATGAATTAGTTTTAATATACGTTAAATATTTTTAAAATAAATATTAGTTTTAAACTTTCATCTATTAAAATATTTTTTTCCCTATGTACGTTAGATAATGACTCATGTTATCTTATTTAAAAGTTTAATCTATGCATACACGAATTTGAATATTAAATATGACTAAATTATTATTAACGGTAATATAAATATCAAATTTTAATCACGAGTTACTGTGATATGAAAATAAATATACGCGGTTGTACTTATAACAATGACTCATGTAATTATTATCTAATAAATATACACGATTGTATTTATAACAGCGACTCATGTAATTATTATTTAAAGTTTATATACGTATATATATATACGGGAAAACATTTTTAAAAAATTTTACGGAGTATATTTTAACTTCATTAACGTTTATAAAGTGCTATTAAACTCACACATTTTGTACAACATGTTATCAATAGTTAAAGTTAAACAACAACAACAACATCAACATTAATCCCAACATCTATGTTAGGTAAACAAAGTTAAATCTTTCATCCAATAAAATTTTGTACAAAATATTAATAGATATTAATACATAATGACAAACTCATGCATATTTATTAGTTGTACCTATATGTAAGTAAACCAAAATTTTAAAATAAATTTGATTTATATGTAAATTCTGTACGTGCACGGATATAAATGACTGTTATACCTTAATTTAATATTTACAAAAAAATAAATACATCTATGTAATTTAATATTTACATAGATGTATTTATTATTAGAAAATGTCTAACCAGTGCCCTAAGAGCATTGGATAAGAAGGCAATAACTCACATAAAAAACACTCATGAACAAAAAAAATGACAAACAAAAATCTTTTTTAGTTAAAAAGTGATAGGGCTCACATAAAAAAAAAAAAAAATTATCCAATGCATTAGTTAGACATTCCTTTATTATTATTATTCTTTTTTGAGGAATGCTATAGCCACAAAGAAAATTTCCACAAAACATCCACAAAGTGATGTGTCAAAGAATGATTGGTTTAATCATAAAGAGGAGAGATAAACTATCACATCATATACCAATGACCTTTTGACACATCATTTTGTGAATATTTTGTGGAAATTTTCTTTGTGGTTATAGCATTTCTCTTCTTTTTTATCATTTTACTTTGTTAATATAATTAAGGTAAAAGCCAAATGTTTGGCGAGGCTTACAAAGAGTCAAAGGAAAAAAGGAGCGGTAAATGTTGGTTGACCAATAAACAAAGTAAGAATCACGGGCGGGCTGAAAAACAAAGAAAAGAAAGAAACAGGCTCCCCATAACACAAATGCCCATCCACCACACTTCCTTCTTTCCTCCCCTTCCTTCCACTCGAAGATTATAATTAACAAATTTTTTAATAATAATCTTATTAATTTTAGCTACAGAGTCCAAAAGTAGGTGAAAAGTAACAACAACTACTACTATTACTAGTCTGTATTACCTAATCTTTATAATAATAAGTTACTAATAACTTTATTATTTTTCATCTGAAAGAAACCCTATTACTTGATTAGATAGATCTCTCTCACTCACTCACTGAATTACAAATTTATTTATGTTTGATATAATAATAATTGTCAATGTTTTTTGACAATGTTCGACCGTCTTCCTCCTCCTCCTGCTTCTGCTAATAATACGGTACTAGTTTTATATATTTATTATCTTCATAGTTTTTGCCGACCGGTCATTTGTTTTTCCCTATTTGATCAAATGTAGTTTCTTTTTAATAACTTAATTTTGATTGTTGTAATAATTTGAGGAAATGTAGTTTGAATTTTGATTTTGATTGTTGTAATAATGTGAGTAAACGTAGTTTGAATGTGGAATTTTTATTGTTGCAGGTTTTTAAAAGCGGGCCTTTGTTTATATCTTCTAAAGGTAAATTTTATTCATTCCTTCTTTTTCCTGCTACATTTTGCTTTTAATTTGTTTGTTAAGAAATTTTGAATATGTTATGACACAAACACTTTTATGACGCAAACTAACTAGGGGACAATTGTGACTTGCGTCTAGGGGAGCACTAGTGAGTGGTGACTCTCTTTGTCTGATTTCGATTTGGGGTTTAAGTGGAGAACTATCCATGTGGACCGTAACCAGAATTTTCCTCTAAGACTCTGCACATCAAAAAATTACTTGTATACAAACCTATGTTGTACTTTAATAAAATGATAGTGAGTTAATCAACTTAATAATTAATTTCAAGCAAGATAGCTATAAGCAATGGAGTACCGTACAGGCTTACATTTGCCGTTACTTATAAGTTATAGTATCTGGATGACTGGAAGTTAATTGAATCAGAAAGAATACACTATAATAAGCTTTTTGTTTGATCGTTAAACGTATATTTGTTTTTATCAGTAAAAATCTTTTCTTTAGCATGCAAATGTATGCATAGAATTGAGGATGAAATTGGTGGTAGATAGAAACATGACGATATTGTTATTGTATACATTGTCTCAACTATTTATATACATCCATTTTGGATTTTAAACTGTCCAGAAGTTGATTGGAGCAATTCTGAAATTTCTGACCAACGGGAACTTGGATTTGAACCCATGATACCATTCTCTCTTTTGCATGTCGCAATTATTCATGTACACCATATCCTCATTTACTCTAATAATACATTCTACTTGTTAAATTCTAGGTTTGTGCCTAGAGTAAACCTTACTCTAATAATACATTCTACTTGTTAAACTCTAGGTTTGTGCGTAGAGTAAACCTGCACGGGTCAAACACCCACCTCTTTTTACCGGTTTGTCTAGTGATCTAAAAAGATTATGACTGAACCATGACTAGTGATATCATACTATAATTTTGAGAAACATTATCATGTCTTGGATAATCATAGGAAAACGGGAACACGATAAAATATAAAGTATAAACAATGCTGGCCCTTTTTTATCAAGTAAATTTCACATCCCTCCGTATTTCCTATCGTGAAATATGATATTTTTTTTGCAAATCAATGTGATCTAATAACTGGTCAGCAATGTAGTTGAAGAGGTGGCAACTATCAAACCATTTACAAGTGTTTTGAGAAATTTAGCAACACATGTGTTAATTTTAATAATTTCCTTCAGGCATTTAGAAGGCCCTTTTTTAGAAAACTAAAAATACACTTCAAGAAGCCCTAAAATCACATGTCTCTGATCATATTAATGTGCTTGTGAAACTCATGAAATTTATTAGTATGAAATATGTTTATGAACAATGCAGCAGACAAGAGGAATAAGAATAACGAGAGGAGGGTAAGTTTAAGAACACTGTAGAGAAATTTGAGTCTTGCAAGTAAGGGTAAGTCTAATCTCTAATAGCAAGGGTGAACTGTTATGATTCAACAGTTTCTCATACAAAATGCCAAATATGTTATCTAAACGTACATAACTGATCATCGTATGATCTTTTTGAATTTCTTGGGACCAAGTCTGCCAACTGAGGAACTTTGAATGCAGAGATATGCATATTTCTTCAGTTATCATATGCTCGAATTTGATTGATTTGTAGCTTCCATTTATCTGTTCTTTCTGGTTGATTATCTGCTTATAAGATAACTAAACGAGTTTAAAGGTTTGGAAACCTTTATTGGGCGTCTCTTTTCACACCAACTTCTGTGCTGTGTCAGGGTTAGGTTGGAAGTCATGGAAGAAGAGATGGTTTATTCTCACACGCACTTCTTTGGTGTTCTTTAAAAATGATCCCGTTAGTTCTCTTCTTCAGCTTATATCTTTATTAATGATTCCATTACTCTTCCACCCCCTTATGATTTTTTTTTTCTTGAAATGCTAACTTTGTACTGTATATTCAGAGTGTAATTCCTCAGAGAGGAGGTGAAGTAAATCTGACATTGGGGGGAATTGACTTAAACAATTCAGGAAGGTACTGGTGGTTTTGTTGTCTATATGTATATGTTATACTTTATTGGAAGAGGTGTTAATCTACAGCGTCGATGATCTTAATTTGCAGTGTCGTTGTTAGAGAGGACAAAAAGCTGTTAACTGTTTTGTTTCCTGATGGACGTGATGGGCGGGCATTTACTCTTAAGGTTTTTTCATGATGGATTGAAGATTTCCTTTTGTTGTTTATGTGCTTATGGGGTATTTGGATTGCATTTTCATATTGATTATATGCTAGGAGATGCAGTAATCAGCTTTTAATGGTTTGATGATACATATTATTTTGATTATCTGATTATCAAATTTAGCTATAACTAAAGCAACAAAACTGATCTTTTAGTACTAAAACAACTACTAATATACCCCCTTTTTCTTACCTAGTTTGAGAGACTTGATTACATTTCAGTATTTCACACACCATACAGATGTCATTTTGTTCATTGTAATAATTTAATAGAAATTTTTTTAACACTTAAACAGATGTCTATGAAAAAGCAAGCCGCAGAAGCACTTCCAAACACTATTTCCTGCATTATTTTTTATTATAGCCAGCTATCTAATTTTTATTATTTATAACTGCTTCTAAGGCGCACACAGCACATCCAAAAACCCCTTAGCAGGCTTGGGTTATCTGAAATCTCTATTATTGGTAATCACCTAACTTTTTACCGTTGAATGGATTATCAGGCCGAGACATCGGAGGATCTGTATGAATGGAAGACAGCTCTGGAACATGCTCTTGCTCAAGCACCAAGTGCAGCCCTTGTTATGGGACACAACGGGATCTTCCGCAATGATACTACTGATTCAATTGAAGGGCCCTTCTATCAATGTTTGTCAACTTGCATCTTTTAATTTTGCTTTGTTATGCTCATTGTCTTTGACAGGTGATTTCATTATTTAATATATTATGTCTAGGGAGGGACAAAAGACCTATCAAATCATTAGTTGTTGGACGGCCGATATTGCTAGCACTGGAAGACATAGATGGTGGCCCATCTTTCCTTGAAAAAGCTCTTAGATTTCTTGAAAAACATGGTACCTTTCTTTCTGATTGTATTAAATCTATATGGTTGTATGTACAAGTACTACGGGCAACTTCTCTGCCGCAATGTGGTAACTTGTACTCTTATGAACTTGATGTTACAGGAACCAAAATAGAAGGGATCTTGAGACAAGCTGCAGATGTCGAGGAAGTTGATCGGAGAGTCCAGGATTATGAAACAGGTTAAACACGTGTCCCTTTATTGCCTAGATTGGAGGCCAGGAGTTGTTGAGTGATTTCTAATAGTCACATCTATTACGTTAATTGCTTTTTACATTGACAATCAAGTAACAAGAATACTAAAGTTGGCTCTCTGTTTATTCCAGGCAAGACTGAATTTGGTTCTGATGAGGATCCTCATGTTGTTGGTGACTGTGTCAAGGTGCATACCTGAATTAAATCAATATTGTAAACAATAAAAAATATTTTTAGATAAAAGAGTAACTGATGAAGGTTAAGCGATGCATTTTGGGTCATGTTTTGGGTAATAATTACTTCAGCTATTCATTTGCAGTATGTCCTTCGAGAGCTACCCTCATCCCCTGTTCCTGCATCCTGCTGCACTGCTTTACTAGAAGCTCATAGTGAGTTCATCTCCCCTTTTCTTGTAGGAGTAATTGAATTAGTTTCATATTTTTAGATTAAGATAATAATCTCTGCTTTGCTTGCTTGGTATTCAAACCTGTTTGAATATGCTACTAAATAATAAATAATCAAAACTAGGTGTTTGAGTAATAAATGGGAAGCAACGGGGGATGAAAACTTATAGCTATAATTGATGTCTTCATCTGTTGCCTAGGTACTTGATTTCGGTATTGTTTAATATTTTCTTAGAGCAGATCATATAGTCAGGTGTTTCTGCAATCTTTTAGTTTGGCCGGTTAAACGCATACGGCTGTCTGTTAAGACCCAATTGTGAGACAATGTTAGTTCTCTAAACGAAGCAGTATGAAGTATCCATTGTTATTGTGAACGGAGTTGCTGGAATTGCCTGTAAAACAATTATATTTTAGTTAATATGCTTAAAGCATATTATTCTGCACTTTACTCAAAAGTGTATGTATATAGTTTTCAGGCTATGCTGCTTCCTGCTCATATAAGATATATAAGTTCTTTTTCTACATTTGAGCTGAATGCTGTTCTTTATGTTCCTCTTTTATCTATTCCTATTTTTTTTTTTTTCCAATCAATGTGAAAAGCTAGAATGTGGCGACTCTTTTTAATTGTTGGCTACAACTGAAGATTTTTTCTTGTATGGTTCTGCACCGATGCAATTACTGATAGTGGATATTTACTCCAATGTTGACTTGTCTTCTGCATTGTGAATATGTTGCTTTGTTGAATGCTGAACACCTAATTAAATTGACACATGTGGAATATGTATACTAACTTTGCATCACTTCTGTTGCTTGAACAAGGACTTGACCGCAAGGAAGCTCGAGTAAATGCCATGCGTGCTGCAATCTTTGAAACATTTCCTGAGCCAAACAGGCGTTTATTACAGAGGTGACCTTTTTCTCTTTCATTCTGCCAAACTTTATTATACACTTTGTCATAACATGCAAAACACAGCCCTGGGATTCTTCATGAAAGTAAAAGAAGGGGAAAAAAATAAAAATCCAAAAGTTAGGCACGGGCACATTCTTGTTTGATAGCTCTCTTTAGGAAAAATATTTAGAAGTCCTCAGCTATTATTGTATGACCTACGTTGATATCTGTGGAGTTGATGTATATATGTGCTTACAATGGGCAAGCATAGCTTATGGCTCTCATTAAGAAGTACCATCCTCCTACTTATCATCTTACCTACACTAAATATGACAGGTGTCATGCACTAATTCTCTTTCTTAATATAGTGCATTGATTCTTCCACTTGCCACGATCATAGAAGTAGGAGGATTAGGAGCAACATGTAGTAGCCGGGTAGGAAGATATATCATTTTCCATAAACTAATGTCCGACGGTGTGTAACAATTTACGCACTGGTAACTAGATATAACTTTCTATGTGTGTGCAAAATGCTTTAGCATAGGTTGGCCAGCATGGGATTCATTACTTCTCTTCTATAGAGGTGCCAATTTCAACCAATTAACTTATGAATTGGTGATTAACTCGTTTGGTTTATGGTTGAACTAAATGGGTATAATAAAAGAAAATCATTTTAAAAGGAAATGGGTCAGAATTTCGCCTAAAGTGTAATTTTAAATGCATAAAACATTCCAACTCCTTTTATCAAGAATCAAATTAACTATTATCGAAGGGTAAAGATGTGGTCAAAAGGGCTGTGCATCACCCAGACAGTCAACCAAATGGACCCAAAGTCCAAACAGTTACCAAGCTGCTAGTTCCGCCCATATTTCCACCCCTACTCTTCTAGAATAGGGCCCTTTAATAATAATAGTCACTAGTTTTTTTATAGGTTTTTATATAATTGCGATGTTAAGTATATTAAATTGTGGCATGCATCTGCAGAATCCTAAAGATGATGCACACTATTTCTTCGCATACTTTTGAAAATCGGATGACTCCATCAGCAGTTGCTGCTTGTATGGCGCCATTACTGTTACGACCTCTTTTAGCCGGTGAATGCGAATTGGAGGATGATTACGATGATAATGGTGACAATTCTGCGCAGCTTCTTGCTGCAGCAAATTCTGCTAATAATGCTCAAGCTATTATTGCAACTTTACTTGAGGAGTATGAAAATATCTTTGATGTAAGATGCTGTCATTTGGTTTGTTTCTAATATGTTCTTTCTTTTCTTTTCGTTTTTTCTGAGTTAAAATGTTACTGTTGTGGTTTGTGTAACAGGATGATACTATGCTTAAAAGTTCTATGTCAGCAGAATCTCGGATAGACAATAATGCAAGTGAAGATTCAATGGACGACGAAAATATGGCAATTAAAGAAAATGGTTACCATGATGCAGAAAATGGAGCTGATCAAGAAACTGATGAGGATCCTGAGCGTATTCACAGTGGAAAGCTGAGCGAAAGTAGTGGTTATGCTTGCAGTGATCTTTATGAATTCAAGGTTCACACTTGCTCTCCCTCTTTATTGATATCTTTCTAAATTTTGAGTTCATGAAGCCAATAAAACCAGTCAAACCGGGTTTTCGTATAGGCCAGGCTCGTTTACGTCACATACAAACTGTTGTCACTTTGTCCTCTTCTTATACAACCTAAACGCATTAAATTTAATCTAAGTTTATGTTATTACAGTTATAATCTGACTTATTAATCTAAGTTGTATGCCATATAATGTCGCTTTCTTGTTGATCATTAGGCCAATTACTTTATTGTTAAGAATTTGAGAGATCACACCTTCATATATTGTTATTACCTAAATGTTGATTTCATAAACTACTAAAATTGTAATCTGATTATAATCTTTATTTTCCTTCTCTTTGGTCATTTACTGATGGGGAGCATTGATTTTGTGAATTTAGCCTTATGGAGCTGATGAATCAGATGTTGTATCCCCAAGGAACAAGGTTAACCCATCAACAAATTCTAATGTATTGGACTCTCAGCGTCTTGAGAATTCTAATGCTCAAATTAATGAGCAACATATTCAGCGAAACAAGGAAACTGGAAACGAGATGGAGACTTCTAGCATGCTCACGAGAAGTGAGTCTCATCGATCAGTTGGGACAATGCTTTCTTCAGTAGATCAAGGGGTATCTCAGCTTTTCACTGGTCCCCGATCATGCGCGGAGACTCCCATTAGCAAATTTTCTGGCTCCAATAGTAATGCCAAGCGTTCTTCATTTTGGGGACGGAAAAATGTAAGTCTTGATTGGTTTAGTGGATATTTTAGAAATTTCTTTTCTCTTTTATCATGCAATTTATGGTCAAATTATAAGTGCTGAAGCACTTAGTGTCTTTAGAACTGTAAGTATGCAATTTGTGCTATGGTCATATGTTACTAATTCAGAAATTGAGTGTTGGACTCCTAGGGATCTGAAGACTGTTTTTCATATTTTATTTTGTAGGGAAGAAAGACTCCATCAGTGGAATCAGTTGACTCTTCAGGAGAAGAAGAGTAAGATTACCAGCTATTGGTTTTTTATGTTTTGCTTTCCACTGTATGCCCCAATCCTATCATGTTTCCAACGTTTAAGAACTTACATATAGTTTGAATTACTTTGAAACATGACATCTAGTATTTGTTAAGGGTGTAGAAATATGAAGCATGCCTTGCCAATGAACTACTGTTATTGCTTAAAATACAGTAAGATTTAAATATGTTAAGATTAACTTAAGAATTAAGATTCTCTCTTTTACAGCCTCATGGCTTGAGGTTTGTTTTCAGATGATTCAGTATCATTTCTTGAGTGCTTAGTTTTTTCTTCAGTTTACTCTTTCAACAATTCCTTGACTAAAATGATAAACAATTATGAATTCTGGGCATCTTGTCTCTGAATGTTATCTTAACTGTTCTATGTTTTCAACATAGTAATTACTGTGACTTACCAATATAAAGTATCTTGGTGGATCCTTATATAGCTAGGACACAGTGAGTTCGCGTAGACTGTATAGTGCATTTTTTGGATACTGTATTGCCTCTTTTGATTGAAACATTTATGTATTTTTACATGATACCATGTTACTTAAACTTGTCACTAAGCTGGTTTAGACAACAATTTGCTTTCTCTCCACGCGGTAAACTAATAACTGTTATTGCTATAGTGCTGAACCTGTTGATGGCTGTTCTATCTATGTATTGTGTATGTATATGTCCAAGTGTGTGTTTGATATGCATGTATATATGCTATTTAGGTTTCGTATCTTGGTCTGCATGCTTGAAATATGTTGCTATGTTTCTTGATGGTAGAGTATTGTTTCTTGTATTATCTTTTACTCGTAAATGTAGTATCCTTTGTGTACATCAGTTTTTTACAATGATATTTACTTAAGCACAATGTCTCGTTAGCTATATTCTGAATTTGCGAGTTTGATATTGACAAATGCTATATTATCGTATGCATCTAGACTTGCTATTCAGAGGCTTGAACTCACGAAAAACGACTTGCGGCAGAGAATTGCTAAGGAGGTAATATTAGATTTTATTGTACTAACTGTGCATAATGATGAGATTTATGCTAATAGTATATAAGTTTTGTCGATATTAGGCAAGAGGGAACGCAATACTTCAAGCTAGCCTGGAAAGAAGAAAACAAGCACTGCATGAGCGTCGGTTAGCCCTTGAGCAAGATGTATGCTCTCTTCTTTTAGTTTGAATGCAATCATGATTTTATGGTAGTCTTGTTTTGTGAATCAAATTTGGAGGTTATCAACTCAGTTTTGGGTAAAAAACGTTAAATAGAATAGAATTAATTGGGTCAAAAGTCATTTCTCCTGTATTGAAATGCCTTTTTTTTTTGGTAAAGGATTACCCCGGTAAATTGTATTAATCACAGAAGAAATAAGTACAATGGAATGTGGCTGAGGTACCACATTAACCTCAAGCAAAAGCTTGAACTTCCACTAAACAAATGTGACATGCCACAATCTAACCTGCCTAACTATAAGACACATCCACACAACTCTTAGCAACCATAAAGCCTAAAAGTTCTTAGACATCTTCCATTGAGATAACAAACGATTCACCATGGCGGTATTCTTGAACCTGTAAGTTAAAAGCTTAAGTCTAACTGTCACCATAATGATGTCACGCAGCTCATCCGAAGATCTTCTCACTTTCTTGAACAAACGATTATTACGTTCCATCCATATAAAGTAGGAAGAGGCAGCCAATATCAAGCGACCAATAACACTCTTTGCCGTGCACCTATGCGCCATAGGCTGCAGGAAAGAGAGGATATCATGAAGATTTGGGGGAACCAAATCCATACCAGCTAACATACGAACCGCACACCAAATACGCGAAGAAAACGAGCATTCAAAGAAGAGGTGCTCATGAGAGTCCGGTTGTAAATCACACAAGACACATCGAAGCATGTTTAAGTCGGTATCTAACCCGACGTCCCATCGCCTCAACACTGAGTGAACCAAGCAAAACCAACCATAAGTGGAACGAGTGTCTAGGAATACACTGAGTGAACCAAGCAACACGATACCATGAAACCTCCATACCCCGAGGCCTTAACTCCTCCCATGCACTAGAAACAGAAAAAGCCAAAAGTTTACCATTAGAAGCTCGCCATACAGGTAAATCAGGACGTGACTCCTCAAGACAAGGCACCTGGATGATCCCTAAATCCGGAGCCTTGAGGAGCCACGCTTGAGGCCATATCCACGCATTGTTTACCACTAGATCAGCCACACAAGAATGAATAGAAAAACCCTCTCTAGTGATATCTCTAGGAGTTAGATATCTAATAAGTGGGGATTGAGAACACCAGGAGTCATACCAAACCGAAGTATTCTTACCATTGCAATCTTGGTCCAGAAAAAAGGTCTAACAATATCACGGAGTTGAAGAAGTTTCAACCACCCCCAGCTCATATCACTGTATTGAAATGCTTACAATGTTCTAAATCTGTAAATCTAATAGAAATTATATCATTATTTCTAAGTGGTATAGTTTCTGTAATCATATTTAACACATTGCAAATTTACAAAATCTAGGAAATGGGACAAGACACGAAACGTGTTTGTACTGAACCCTTTCAAAGTTTTACCCAACCCGTTTGACTTACTTATTTTGCCAGCCTTTCCACAAAAAAACTTAATTCTGCCACTTCTGCGAATGTGATTCTTCTTTTTATCCTTACGGCCCCTCAATATCTGCCTCAGCAGTTGAAGTCTCATTAAGTTTGCTGTTGTTCATTTGTTTGAATGATATATTGACATGCCTCTCAATGTTCCATTTCAAACAAAAATTATAGGTTTCAAGACTTCAGGAGCAGCTACAAGCTGAGAGGGACTTGCGAGCTGCATTAGAAGTTGGGTTAAGTATGTCTTCTGGGCACGGTTCTGGATTCAATCGCACAATGGATTCAAAGGTTAGCACTCTCCACTTCTTGGTCTCTGTTAAGTTATCTAAATTTTGTGGTCACTAAATTTACATCTTTTTAAACTGAAGACAAGGGCTGAGCTGGAGGAGATTGCTCTTGCTGAAGCGGATGTGGCTAGGTTGAAGCAAAAAGTTGCTGAGTTGCATCATCAACTTAATCAACAACGGCAGCAGCATTACGGCTCTCTCTCGGATGCTTCTGACCGATTCCAACATCTTCATAACCATAATTCTCAACAGTGAGTGTTTCACTTACCATGATATTCATGTATTTTTGTGATATAATGAAATATATATATACACATACATGAGTGTAGTTTATAAGCACAGTTATAGCCAAATATCTATCAAGCTGGTTGTACTGTTATCTTTTTTCCCATATGTGGCAAAATGAACAGGTCGGATTGGTTGGATAATGGGTCAAAGAGTTTAAATTGTATGAC
Organism: Artemisia argyi; assembly: GCA_030686995.1. Taxonomy (NCBI): domain Eukaryota; kingdom Viridiplantae; phylum Streptophyta; class Magnoliopsida; order Asterales; family Asteraceae; genus Artemisia; species Artemisia argyi. Next base: position 136,115 of record JARVZY010002357.1, on the reverse strand, counting down.
AGTTTGAAATGGTTTGAGTTGTTGTGTCAACTCTTTTCTCTCTCTTTAGAATTTAATGGATAATATATTAAAAATGATTATTATACTGTGATAATGATGCAATCATTCTTGATAAATCCGTTTAGGAGGCTGTGAACACTTGGATATTGTTTGGCTAACAATCAATTTGCTCAGCCGGTTTGACTGTTTCATTTATAGCTATAGTTTTTGATTTTACACATTTGACTTGTAAGCAACAATCTATTACCTGTCTTTACCCAAAAAACAATCTATTAACCGTCAACCACAACTAAAAAATCACTGCTTGGTGCGTCTTGTACCAATTGGATCATGCATTATACTTGAATATATGATGTATATATTTGTCTTTGGCAGAAAATTTGTTCAGCAAGATTTTGATACTTCACTTGCTTTTATCAACCATGAAAGGAAACAAAGAACGGAGGTAAGTAGCCCTTAATTGTGTATGCTTGATTAATAATTGCTCTCATTTTTTATAATTCTCCTACTATGTGTATAAGACTATTGACTGAAATACATAAAAATATTTTGAGAAGGGTAGATTTATGATACTACTATTTGGCATCTACTTGTGTGTCTAAAGATTAGAAAGGGTAAATGGGTGCACCGAGGGCGGGGAACAAGTCTCAATGCGCCTCTTTAGATTTCTCAAAAAAACTGTTTTGTATTTCTTAAACAAGGTATCAGGCGTGAAATTAAGTTGACTTTGATATTTCCCTATCAGAAATGGCACAATGTCCAATTTGTTGCAATACTATGGCATTTTGTTTTTGACATTGTTAAGATGTTGCTAGTCTAGTCAGTTAAAGAGTAAACTGCATAAATCGTCCCTGAACTTTGGCCAGATAGCATGTTTCGTCCCAACCATTTTAAAAGTGCAGAAATCGTCCCTGTAGAAAACCTTTGAGCAAATTTTAGTCCCTAGTTAGGACGAAAATTGCATGTTTCGAAAGTGCCAAATTGCATGTTTCGTCCCAATTAAGGACGAAAATTTACTCAAAGGTTTCTCACAGGGACGATTTCTGCACTTTTGAAATGGTTGGGACGAAACATGCAATCTGGCCAAAGTTCAGGGACGATTTATGCAATTTACTCTCAGTTAAACTTGTTCAATCTTGATGCAGGAAAATTCATTGGGAACAGAGTTAAGAAACATTAAAGGACAGACATTAAAATCTGGTAACAGTAGTAGGCAGCAGCCTTCACGCAAGCAGTTGTTAGACTCGACAAGCTTGAGTGACTCTAGAAGTACCGAGGCATCTACAAGTCTATCCATGGATGATTTTGGGGCTGTTGATTCTGCCTGCATCCCATCTTCATCCAGACCAGCAGAGGTTATACTTTATATCCCTTTTCTGCTTTATTACTTACCCTCAATTACTGAACAAAGCAAAACAGCTAATAGGAACGTAGGCCCTGTTTTATCAATTAAACTAGAAAATTTTGAAGCAGGAAATAAAAGTATTTGCCAAATGCGTACTTTACCCGAAAACCAAAATCAATTAAAGAAGTTTGAACCCCCTCCCCTCAAAGATTTCTGGCTCCACTGCTGAACATTCTAAAGCACAACTTTCTACTTTTTTCTTAAAGTTCCATCCTATTTCCTTGAAAAAAGAGTCTTGCTAGATGTGTTTTCTTATTTTTCTCAAACAAAAATTAAAGATATGTTTGCATAACAAAGAAATGTGTGAAATAAAGACCGCCTTAAGTGATACCAAACAAGGTGGCATCTAATTTATAATTCCCATGGAGATGGCAGTTTGGACCTTTTTTCTCATGTTTGGGTTGATTTGGGTTGTGTTTTATCTCAGATGGGTCAAATAGAGAATTGGCCAAAAGGTGGGTCAAATGGGTTGAAATTGGCCAAAAGTGTATTTTTATTGCATACAACCTCCTTTATTGTTTTTGCTGATCTAGATGATTATTATAATAATATTGTTTTTGCAATCATAGTTAGCACATTAATTGTTTATGAAGAGTTTGAAAATGGACAAAAAGCGTACGTGGGTCAACCTAACCTTAAATGTCGCTTTTGAGCTGTTACTCAACCCATGGGACCCCCAATATTGCCAACTCGGTTTGGTGATGATGTACTTATTGAGGAACAAAAAGGAATATATTCCAAACATTGTGATTCTGAAGGTATGGCATTTCATGATAGGTGGTTGACTATCCACGGCATCCATCGGCTGGGTCTTCCACTTTGGTAGAGTTGACGACCCGTCTTGATTTCTTTAAAGAGAGACGCTCTCAGCTTATGGAACAACTTCACAACCTTGATTTAAACTACGGGACTTCCTCCCAAGATTTTATGTATAAACAATCATCCCCTCGCTAAAACAGCATTCAACATGCTGAATTGCTGATCCTAAGCAGCTGACATCCTCCATTTGTATATCCCTTGTTTTTTGTGGAATGTAGATGCTCTGTAGTCTGACCATCTCTTTTTTGACTCATTATTTTCATCTTCCATTTCCGTCTCATTTGGTGTCCAGAGATAAAGAAAAAAAAATTGCTTTCTCGGGTGTAGCAGGTGTCGTAGTATATTTGTTTATCATGAAGTGTCATTATGTACCATGATCGATAATCTTGCTATGCGAGAATGTGGCGAATGTTGTGCTTATTGTGACAATCACATTATCTAGTGCTTTTTTTTTTTTTTTTTTTTTTTTTTTTTTTTTTTTTTTTTTCTTCTTCTATCCTTTTGCTGGTTTAATAGTGACATTTTCATGGTGTTTGATGTAAATTTTTGGAATGTATTTTTGCTTTAAATGTAGGTATTTTAAGTTGTTTCTTTGCTTTTTTTATATCTTTTTGTGTTCATGTGTTCACCCCATTGTTCTTTGTATGATTCTTGCTTTACTTGGATAAAATGTATATGTTTGTGATCACCTTTCTGTAATGTTGCAATAGCCAGTATGTTGGTATATATTTGACACTAATTTTAGTGTTTTCAGTTCTTGTATATCCACTATCCACCATGTGTAATTGAAAATCCTGTAATTTGTCTTAGTACTACGAGAGTTTATCACGCTTTAGTCACATGCACAATCATGGAGACGTATTTTGACAATGTTGCGATCTGCTCTTAGATGTTATTTGACGTTTGTGGTTTGTGTCAGAGAGCTTTCTGTAGAAGATGGTGCATTTGAAGTGTTTACCTATGAATTAGGTACAACAGCAGCTAACATACAATACTTAACCGGATCCGTTTGATCTGTTACCTAACAAGTGTTTATGATTTGGTTACCATGTTGAATTTAAAATTGGGACATGACAGCATATTTGTTTCTTAAACAAACTCCACTACATATCCAATTACAGTGAACAATGTTTGGGTGCGTTTGGCATGGTACTTTTGAGTTGAGTAATGGTATTTTAGTGTTTTTTTAAAGTAAATAGAGAAATATGTTTGGATTGTAGTAAATTGGATTTGAAAACAAATGTGATGCTCTTATCTTTTTCATGTGAGCCATTTTTTATCACTGTACCTCATTATGTTTTATATTTAAACAAGAAAAATGTTAAATTATATTCCTAGTGTCAGTCTATTAAAGTAACTAAGTTTTTGTACATTTTCTCTTGTAAACTTATAAACAAATTAATGACTCCCTTTTGTAAGGACAAAAGCTACTATGATAATAAAGAAAACAAATAAACAAAATTATGGATGGATAAAATTTCTATTTTGAGATGTGTGTGATTGGATTATAATAATATTAATATTGGTAGGTGTGATAACATGCATTCAGCGTAAGGATGGCACTCGTGGGCAATGGGCACAGGTACCTTTAACCCATCATCCGCCCCCGTGGCTTTTCTCATACCCGCAACCCACTCGCCCTGCTGTATTTGACATGGGCCATGTGAAATTGAATTCTATAATCGCATGGTTTCTGGGAATTTAAAACCGAATTAAGGGCTGCAAAGCTTGACTAAGAGAAAGTGGGAAGAAAAGGGGCGCGCTAGCTGCAATCAAACTAAAGCGCTAACGAGCACTGGCAGGTGATCATGTTTTTCACAGGATTTATCGTTACTCATGTCAGCATTCTCACTTCTGATATCTCCAGGTCTTGTCACCAAAAACCTTCCCCAGTTGACAGAACGTTCCGCTACTGACACTTGAAAAAGCTGGTTTCAAGGTCTCGTCGCTTTGGTGAATCACTTGAGTCTGATACATTTTCGATTTTCTACCCATGTCCATATCCGCGGATATTTGTTGTTCAAATCCAATTATGAAAGTTTTGCCAAACACCAAGTTCACAATATTCTTAAACATATGTCTAAAACTAGCAAATTAAAACATTCGATTTTCTACCCATGTCCATACCCGCGGATATTTGTTGTTCAAATCCAATTATGAAAGTTTTGCCAAACACCAAGTTCACAATATTCTTAAACATATGTCTAAAACTAGCAAATTAAAACATCATTACACCAAATCACAGTAATAGTAGTTCATTTTAAGAGATAAAGCAAAATAGTTTAAAACATCTTTAGCAAAATACAAAATCCATATCACTCGGCTCTCTTTAGCATCCTACTTCTTCAACAAAGATACTGTTAGTTTAAAGTGTGTGTTTTACAGAGAATTGTAGTTACTAAATTTTTTTTAAATGAATTGTAGTTATTAAAGATTTTCCTAACAAATCTTTAAATAATATAATAAATTTTAGTTTAACTAGATAGGTTTACAATGAGTACAAATTTTCACCACGACCCACCCGCAGATAAAAATTAACTGAATTATCCACGTATTCACTTGTGGAGGGTTATGGTTTTTCCTCGCCTATTGTCATCTCTCAAGCATCCTATAATAATATAATATTATATAAAAATGTTGTTTGGTTACCAAAAAGTAAAAAGGAGATAAATACTACTCGTAACTAGTAGTAGTAAAGGATAGTGGGTTCCTCATCCCTTAGAATCACTTAATGAGAAAGAATGGTATACTTTACACTAGGGCTGCAATCAAGTCAAGTTATTATCAAGCAACTCGAGCTCGAGCTCGAGCTTGGCTCGATCGAGTCAAGCTTTTATCAAGCTCAAGCCCAAGCTCAAGCCTAAAAATTAGCTCGAAATATTTAACAAGCCAAGCTCAAGCTTTGGATAGCTTGACTCGAGCTCGTATCAAGCTTTTATCAAGCTTTAATATAGATATTTTCATATAAATTTCATATACGTAATTAGGAGCCAATTTGGTTATTAAGCTAATTATAAGAGCTTAGTTCGTAAATATTGGATAATGTATTCTAGAAAAGTTGTTCATTTTATTTACTCAACTCAGTAATGATCATTAAGGCTGCAAAATGGGGTATATCATAAAGGGTAATCTGTAACAAAGTGGCAATAGGAACATGTTTATTGATTCTTGCAGCTAGTTTTGATGATGGCGTTAAATTTAAAGTGTTACCACGTTGTTGTCATAGGTATCATTGTGAGTGTGTCGATAAGTGATTAGTTACACATTCGAGTTGTCCTATATGCAAAACTACTGTACGAGTCGACGGCTCACCTGGGTAAAAAGAGTGCTTAGTTGTGAAATACAAGATATGTGAACCTTATGAAGCCTCACGAGATATATTTTGTTGATATGTTTTAGACATTTGAACCTTAATTAGTACTTTGGCTTATGTTTCATTTTGATGTTCGACTTGGATACGATAATGTTGTTCTTGATTTTATTAGTGTTAAATCAATCTAATTTGGTTTTCAAATATGGTTTTAGCTTGTTTTACTTTATACATATATCTATTGTTGAGTTAGCTATTGAATACAATATTTTTGTATTTATTCAAGCTTTTCAAGCCAAGCTCAAGCTTTGCTCGAACCTACTCAAGCCAAGCTCAAGCCTAGATGATAAAAGCTTGACAAGCTATCAAGCCAAGCTCAAGCCTAGTGTTTTTCTTTCAAGCCAAGCTCAAGCTTTGTTTAGCTTGAGTTCGGCTTGACTCGATTGCAGCCCTACTTTACACTTTAGTGATATAGATGAATTAAGGGAATTAGTCGGCCCAAAATAAAAAAGATATTAATACTACAGTGATTAAGTGATACGGAGTATAAAGATTTAGAAGGGAGAGGAAAAAAAAAAAAACCTGTTTCTGTGTCGGGGTTGTTGACTTAAAACCGGAGTTGTTGTTCCCTGGCAATCCAAGTAGCAACTGAAACCAAACCAAACATAGTCAAAGAAAAAATGTTGAGAGGAGCTTGTTGTGCTGCTGCTGGTTTTAAACTCTCTCTTTCTCCAACTGCAACAACAACACCACGACCCTCATCATCATCTTTATCTTTATCTTCATCGTCATCAGCTAGGAGGAGGAGAATTTACACCTTTAATTATTCTTATTATTATCCTATTAATACTTCTTGTTTCAATAATAGATTGTCGATGAAGAATCAACATCATCCACTACTTCCTAGAGCCTCCTCTTCCTCACAAGAAGGTATTCCTTTCCTCTTGCAATACCACAATGTTATACGAACATATTATTATTATTCTCATAGATAGAACTTGGTTTTATATATTTATTTAATAATTGTTTAACAAAAAAAAAAAAAAAAAAAAATAGATAGATAGATAATAAATCTGATTATAGTTTTCCCTTTATATAAACATTAACATCCATTCCCTCTATCCCTATGAATTGAATCAAACTACACTAGTAGTATAATTACTATCATATGGAAATATCATTTCTTTTCTAACACTTACCCGTCAATTTCACTTATTATTATTATTATTATTATTATTATTATTATTATTATTATTCACTCATTTTTCCTTCTTGCAGTATTTGTTATACTCAAACTCTATACTTCCAGCCCATGGGCGGAAATAAAAGAGGGGAGAGGGAGGGGGGACAAGAGTCATGTGCCCCCCTAGCAAAAAAAATTGTAGTGTACATTTTCGAAAATATTTGGCTTTTTTCATAATTTGCCCCCTCTAAGTACCAATTTATAGTGTAGTTTCTAAAATTTATCAAAGTGTGCCCCCTCGACCAAAAATTTCTGGCTCCGCCCTTGAGGTTTTCAAGTATCACTTAAGGAAGAAAAGAAAAGAAACAATAAAAATTGTGTTCTTGGTTGATTTTTTTAGTACCCAAAAGTGGCCCGAAAATGTTTACTTCCTATTACTTTACTTTTTATATATTTATATTTTGTTTTTACCCCAGCAGCTTCTTATAGCACTGGGAGTGGTAATGATGCTGGTAGAGAACTACTGGTGCAGCACTTGCTCGTCAAAGACGAAGATAAAGATGTTCTCTACGACCTCCAGAAAAGACTTATACGAGGTTGCTTACTCATCTTCATCATCTTCATAATGCCAATTAAACCGACTTACCACTTTTTTAAATTATAATGACAGACTTCTAATAGGAATCAACTTTCAAATTTTAATGATTTTTAAATTCACCATCTCTGAATTTTGTCTGGTTTTCAAATCTAAAGTTGGTTGCTACAAAAGTATGTTGCTATAATTTTTAAAAGTGAGATGCTGGTTGCTATTTGGTGCGGTTCACCCTTCGGATTTCGCCAGGGTTTACAATAGATCTTTATCTCATTACTTTAGAAACCGTATGCGATATTTTATCCTAAAGTGTCTGGATATCGTATGTTACGTACAGGGGAGGATCTAAGTGACTTAGCAGTTGAGTATTCGATTTGTCCATCCAAGGAGGAAGGTGGTATGCTTGGTTGGGTGAGAAAGGGGCAAATGGTACGAACCTCATAATGTTAACTATTGAAGTGGGTCTCCTGGGTTGGGTAATGGGTCATAATAAGTGTTTTCTAGTACTGTCAGATAGGCTTAACCTGCCAACAAGTTTTGCCATTAACTATATATAGTTAGAGCAGTGAATGATATCAAAAGTATAATACTAATATAATTAATTAAATGTTGTAAAGAAAATGATTTGAGAGATGATTAGCTTTCGAAACTTTAGGCAACTTTGACCCGTTTGACCAGTTTTCTTTATATTTCTCTTTTCTACTTTATTCGGTTAATAGGTGGCACTGCAAGTGATTCTAGTCTAAAATTTGTAGATTTTCTTGCTATAGTTGTTCCTTATTTTTTTATGGTGAATTGTTGCAGGTGCCAGAGTTTGAGGAAGCTGCATTTACTGCTCCATTAAACAAAGTTGTTAAATGTAAAACTCAATTTGGATGGCATTTATTGCAAGTTTTATCAGAGAGGTGCGTGTTTTGTTATAGTTGTATCTCTTCTCCGAACTTTCATCTTTTTTATCAGAGCTGACTTTCGGGTTATATATTTCAATTTCAGGGAAGAATCTGTACTTGAGGACATTCAACCTGAAGAGCTTCATGCAAAATTACAAGATCCTGAGTTCCGTGAAGATGCGCAATTTATTGATGTTCGAGAACCACATGAAGTGTACGTCCATATTTCATTTTTCTGCTTAAAAAATCACAATGTTGAAAACTAAAAAAAAAAAAAATGCTACCAGAAGTAACAAAAGTTGTATGGAAACATAAAATACAACAGAAAACATATACAGGTAACCTTCCTTAATACTTGAATCATGAAACAACTTCTTCCTCATATTGGTTCTGGTTAAGATATGTAAACATAACATATATGCATTTATAAATGTTGCCCACTCCAGTCATCATGTACCATGCTGAAATGCTCTTATCTTGAAATCACTAAAGAAATGGAAGATAAGGATTCAATGGCAACAATATTCACTAATCTATAGAATTAGAAACAAGAATAGTGAAGGGATTGTTATTGATAGATGAACAAACAAGTTTGTTACAATGAGAGAATACAGAGAGGAAGTTATTTGGTTTACAAAAGCTTAGCTAAGTGATAAAATGAAAGGAAAAGCCTATTTATAAGCAGAGATGAAGTGTAACAGAGTTTGGGCGCCAAACTCTAACAACCATTCGAATATTCACTTCAGGTCCTTCAACTTTGGAAGTTGTCATTATTAGACCCTGATTGCAGTTTGTCTTGTAACAAACCATCCCCCTTAAAAGATTCTTGACCTCAAGAATCGGGATTAGATATGAACCCTTAAGCTGAATGTAAAACTTTGATCAGCAGTTTGTAGACGTGCTCATTTCAGAAACTTTTATCAGCAGCTCTCAACACTTTAAGCGCTCAGCACTTTAACCAACAGCTCCTACACTCTTTACCAGCAACTCATAATATTTTGGTTTATTTCTTGGAACTTCTATCAACAACCACAATTTCTACTCAGTGAGCCATCTTCCAAACACCCCAAAAGTAGCAAAATTCCAACCCACCAGCAGATATGTAATTGAGAACACTCGAGTCACGAAGCCAAACAGTAGGAAACTCAACAAGAGTGGTCAGGATGTACAAAACTATAGAGATGATTAGTCATCTAACTATGCCAAACGCTGCCTCACCAATATCTGAGTAACTCTTAAAACCAGGCTGACTATCCAAGCAGGACCGAAGAAATGTACCAATGTAGAATGAAAGAACACAGAACACCCCTACTACAATACCACAAACCACTGCCCGAAACACTCCACCTATTCCCACAACAGCTGAACCACTCATCCCTTTCACCACAACTGCTGAACCAAACAACCTTTTCTTAGCGCAAACATCATTACCCGAGCCTTTATTAGACAATTTATCACCATTACTGACTTTCCTATACTCACTAATAACCTCTGTAAACTTCACAACAACATAGCAACTTGCTCTTTTCTTTTTCCTATTTGGCCATTTCCAAATGTCAAATTTCCCTTTTCTCTGCTTAACGTTGCCTTGTATGTCACCCATTTTCTTCCTTGTAGGCCATTTCCAACTGTCAAAGATCACACATTTCTTTTTCCTTTTTGGCCACTTACATGTATCAAGTTGCACAGCTCCTATTCCTCCTACAAGTTGAGTGCCAAAGCTATTACTTCGTCTCATATAGCCAACCCTCATTTTAGCCCAATCGCTATTTCTACCATCCTCAAATCTTCCTTTTATTATTTCCTCTACAATAAACTCCATAGCCACAACCTCAGTTCCATTCTTCTTCACATTTTTCTTCTCAAACCTTTCCATATCTCCATGAGATGTCCTCTGGTTGTTTCCACATATATCAATATCACAATCTTCATCAAACATTTCATCCCTTTTAACATCAGAACTAACAAACATCGTGTCAAATTTCAAAGGTGAAATTGTTTTTATTTCAACAAGATTCTTCAACCCATTATTCACAACCACTCTACATGATTCAATTTCATGATCTTTCCCATCCTCTTTACAATTCCCCATTCTTTTTATGTCTACTCCACTAGACTCATTCACTTCCAATTCACTATTTTTTCCAACCCCATCAAAAACTTTATCAAAACCCAGTACATCATCTTCAAATTCATCAATATCACTCAACCCATTACACTCCATTTCTTTCACCATTTGCATTTCTTAAATCCTTTCTTTTCATGTTCTCCTTGATCCCACTATTATCCATTTCATCTTGGTTCTCAAAGACACGGTCTCCTTTATTTTCTTGAATCATTTTAGCACCTGTCATAGTCTCTTCAACACTTGTTGTTGGTACCACTAAATCAACAGAGCTACTGCCATTTTCTTTCTTAAAATCAGTTTTGAGTTTTTCCTTCCAACCAGGTGTCAACAACTTACATACATCATCACTTGATTGACACAATGAAGAAGTACTTGAACCATTACCTGTTATCTCTTCATGTTCTTCTCCTTTTCCACCTTCCTTCCGAAAATCATCATCACCCAACAAGCCAATGTTGTTATCAATCACCCCATCTACATCATCTAATTTTATTTCCTTACCATTATCATCTTCTTCACAAGGTTCATCAAGAACAACCAACTCCATATCATCATCGTAACCCATCCAACGAGTACCCATCAAACCAATGGTTACTTCAATCACTTCATTTGCATTACTTGATTTCCTAACCTCATCACCTTCAATATCATTCCCAATATCTTCCCTTTGTTCTTTTTTCCCCGAATCATTATCAACAACACTAATGCTAAAACCACTATTATCTTTTTCAACCTCTTTTGAATGATTATTTTTCAAGACATACTCTTGCAACGTAGCCCAACCATATGCTTCATGAAGTGTTTTGGGTTTGCAAGGTCTAACCATTTTTTCAATTTCCGGTTGTAACCCGAAAATAAAGAGATCAGTAAGATACCATTCATTCAACCCTTTATTGCTAAATGAAGAATTAAATGCATCGTAATACTCGACTACAGTACATTCTTTCTTGAGAAGTTTATTCACAGACATTTCATCAAACACTTCATGATCATCAGAACAAGTGAATTGTCTTTGCAGATAATGTACTCGTAAATTGAGCGCTTCCAGGGCAGCCTGAAATCCACCAAGTGTTTCTTGTGTTGACTCCATTTGTTCAACTGACATCACCAATGGGTTGTTGCTTAATTCACTTGCAACAGAACATGTAACTAACTTTGTCGAAAAGTAACAAACTTCGCCGGAAAACGATCGGAGAAGATGATAGAAGTGCCAGAGTCGAAGCTCTGATACCAATTGAAACGCTCTTATCTTGAAATCACTAAAGAAATGGAAGATAAGGATTCAATGGCAACAATATTCACTAATCTATAGAATTAGAAACAAGAATAGTGAAGGGATTGTTATTGATAGATGAACAAACAAGTTTGTTACAATGAGAGAATACAGAGAGGAAGTTATTTGGTTTACAAAAGCTTAGCTAAATGATAAAATGAAAGGAAAAGCCTATTTATAAGCAGAGATGAAGTGTAACAGAGTTTGGGCGCCAAACTCTAACAACCATTCGAATATTCACTTCAGGTCCTTCAACTTTGGAAGTTGTCATTATTAGACCCTGATTGCAGTTTGTCTTGTAACACATGCACTCTTCTCGTCATACCCGTATGTTGCAGCATAGCCTGTAGGCATTTATAGTACATGTGTACGTCTTTTTACCTTGGCCTAGCTATATATAGGTGCCAACATTATTGGGTTGGGTAATGGTCCAAATGGGTTCGGGTTCGGGTTCATTTATAGTGCTAATTTTTATCTTTCCTTTTAGTTTTTATAAAAACCAATGTATTTAATTCATTTCTGAATTTTTTTTGTTTAAGATTAAGTAGCAATTGGAGTTTGTTGGTTTATATATATATTTTTTTGTGATGTTCCGGGCTATAAATATCAAATGCTAAAGCTCTTTAAGCATTTTGGGAAATGAATGACCCCACAACTTGGATGTTGTGTAATGTTTATTCGAATCATATAGATAAATGATGTGGCAAAAAAAAAAAAAAAAAAAAAAAAAAAACCCAAATCAGCCCAGTCTTTGCATATGGGCCAAAATTGTCACCGAAAAGTCAACCTTATACTCTGCTTGAAAGCTCGATAAGCATGCTTAATAAAGCAAGCTGGATTCAAAAACTTGAATAGCTTAAAAGAAATCTGTTAGTACTAGGTTCAATAAAACAAGCTTGGGATTATGCTAGGAAAATTAAATACCTTAAAAGTTACATACATGGGAATGGAAAATCTTGATAAGGACTCCAGTTGTGTTCTCTTATATAAACACACTCAGCCCCTTGTACGTATCGACTATTGAGCATGTATAACTCGACAAAATCAAATAAGTGTATTTACTTAATCGTGCCAAAAAACTCGACAAAAGCTGGAACTAGTTTGCCCCGGTCTTTATCATACGTGCACCTTATTTTCTCACTTTCAAGTGTTGAATTTACTTTTTGTTATGCTTATAGGAGTGTTATAATTATTTTATGACTATAATAGCTCAAACGACCGTAGTGTCTTGACAGCTGGGCAAGACATACCAGAGGCAGGAAATTACAGAATATATAACCAAATCTTGTTCTTACAAAATGGATTTGAAGAACTCACACCTTTCAGGGCCTAAAGTCCTAATGTTTGTCAAGATACTATTATTGGACTTCAGTGCTTTCGATTTTCTTAATATATGCTTGAATTTTAGTTGTGAAGATTAGATAATTACTATCTGAATGCTTAAAATAGGATTTCACAAGGCTTTTTGGAAAATAATTACCTACTGCTTTAACTGTTTGCAAATAATATAACCACATATATTTGTGTTGTTGAACAGTGAGCGAGCTTCTTTATCGGGATTTCAAGTTCTTCCTCTGCAGCAGTTTGGCAGCTGGGGACCAGAAGTCACTACCAAATTAGATCCCCAGAAGGATACTTACGTTCTGGTATGTTGTATTTTTCTTAAATAAATAATTACGTGGACACCCAATTAACAAGACCAATTTACACCCATATAGATGGATCTATACCTAGCATCTATTGTTACTCAGCACAATACCATAAATCAATGGTATAGAGGTGGCAAAATAGGTGATCGTACGGTTTGGGTGATCGGTGAAGACAAGTAATTCTTATACTCGGTGTACGGGCCAAGTCACGTGACCAGCCTATAGTTTTTGTCCATTTCTGGAATTCACTTTAAGATTTTTTTTTTAACAAAGTTATACTGTCCATTCCTGGATTTAAATGTTAGCCCAAATAGTTGTAGGTGAGATGTGTAGATTGTAGAAGCATCTTTTTATCTAGAAATCTGGTTTTTGGATAAGTGTTTTTCTTAAATAAATAATTACGTGGACACCCAATTAACAAGACCAATTTACACCCATATAGATGGATCTATACCTAGCATCTGTTGTTACTCAGCACAATACCATAAATCAATGGTATAGAGGTGGCAAAATAGGTGATCGTACGGTTTGGGTGATCGGTGAAGACAAGTAATTCTTATACTCGGTGTACGGGCCAAGTCACGTGACCAGCCTATAGTTTTTGTCCATTTCTGGAATTCACTTTAAGATTTTTTTTTTAACAAAGTTATACTGTCCATTCCTGGATTTAAATGTTAGCCCAAATAGTTGTAGGTGAGATGTGTAGATTGTAGAAGCATCTTTTTATCTAGAAATCTGGTTTTTGGATAAGTGTTTTTCTTAAATAAATAATTACGTGGACACCCAATTAACAAGACCAATTTACACCCATATAGATGGATCTATACCTAGCATCTGTTGTTACTCAGCACAATACCATAAATCAATGGTATAGAGGTGGCAAAATAGGTGATCGTACGGTTTGGGTGATCGGTGAAGACAAGTAATTCTTATACTCGGTGTACGGGCCAAGTCACGTGACCAGCCTATAGTTTTTGTCCATTTCTGGAATTCACTTTAAGATTTTTTTTTTAACAAAGTTATACTGTCCATTCCTGGATTTAAATGTTAGCCCAAATAGTTGTAGGTGAGATGTGTAGATTGTAGAAGCATCTTTTTATCTAGAAATCTGGTTTTTGGATAAGTGTTTGTGTAGCATTCTCACTCATGAGTCGTGTGGACATTCAAAGTACGCACTTTATATATGTTCTCCAACAGAGTTGTCTCTTTACCACTGATCAGAGCTTATTTGGTTCTGTAGTGTCACCATGGAATGCGGTCATTGCAAGTTGCCAAATGGTTGCAGACACAGGTAACTGTTGTTTACTAACAGAAAAATAACATTCGTATACATCACCTAAGGAAACACATCTTTTGCAATTTCCAACTCTGCATGCAAATCTTCCCTGGTAAAATAATTTTTTATATATAAGTAAAATCCTTATGGTATGAATGCCTATCACAGGGGTTTAGGAGAATATACAACATTGCTGGCGGAATACATGCATATGCAGTCAACGCTGATCCATCCATACCCACATATTGAGCACAAGGAACCGGTTTTTTCTTTATATTTTAGTGGATTCTGGTTAGCATACGAAGGCGCTTTGTTTGGCAGTTTTGGTACTCAGTATTTATGTACTAAACTATGAAATTACCATTCCTTTTTATCTTGTTATCTAGGATACTCTGTCCAAACTTTCCATTATCTACATGTATCTCATCTCCGAGGCTATTGGGCAAGTGATCATGTTACTCACATAATTGATATGAAAAATCGCGTATGAACTTAGAAAAATAGTTTATATGTCACAAAGGTCATTACTAGAAAAACAGTTTTATATTCCTTTCGTGGCCAAAGGGATTGTGTTTTAATGGTATCTCATGTTGTGTGCCAAATGGTTGTTGCAAGTCCATGACATGTGAGATAAATTTGTAGCGTACATATTTTGAGATATTGATTGGTTGGTTTCCTTTCGTGATTCTTCTTTTCTAGAAGAAAAAAAAACTTGCAAATGCAATTTTTATATGATTGTAGTTTATAGAATTCGAGATGTCCAAACAGTATAAAATTTGGATAGATTTTTTTTTTTATTATTAGTATTAATTTTTTTTTTTTAAGAATAAAAATCAGATGAATGCAATATCCCAGTTTGATGAAAACACAATATAAGGTAGCCTTTAGTTGTAGAATTTTACTATTTTTTTTAAGTGGAAAGGGTAGATTGCAGTTTTCATTTTCTAGTTAAATTTAGAAAGTGAGAATTTCACTTTTTTTATAAAGAAAAAAAAAAATGTAATTAAACAGATTTTCAGTTTTTTCATTTTTCTATAAAAAGAATTCTGGAAAAATAAAATGTTTTTCACCAAATAAACGCGCTGTAAAGAATTGTGAGGACTAAAAAATTTAAAGCCAAAAGTTGACCGATTGGAAAAGAAGCAAGATGGTATCGACTAGTGTGGTAGAGTAGATGCTCTATTTTGGTAGTGTTTGATATGGAAATGAGAGTGGAAATTAGTGTAATTATGAATCAAATGAGGAAGCTCATGTTCTTTAGTCCGATTTTGACAACGCTTTAATATACGGAGCCGTTTGGTTTGTGGGTTTTCTCACCATATAATGACAATAATAGTGATACAAAATGTTTGGTTGAATTTTTATTGATTAAAGAATGAAATCCATTCAGTATGCCTCATGTTGTATACTATTCTGTGGGTCATATGTTATCTTTTCTTCTTTTCAACTAAAAAAAATCAAATATCTACATTTTTCATAAAATATTTTATCATTCAAACTAGGGATGAGCACGGTACCAAAATGGTACCGAACCGGCACCGTTTTGGTGGTACTGGTTTTTTTCCAGGCCAAAAATGACGTACCGTTCCCGAAATCGAGAGTATGTCCGGCACCGGTACTGGTTCCGGTACCGGATTCGAGTAAACCGGTACCGTACCGGTTCGAGAACTGTTTTATCTATAAATCCTTATTATGAATGTATTCTAACGGAGTTGTTAAGTGTTTAACTACGTGAAGATCAATAGGTTGAGGATTCTAGTTCCAACCGGACATCTGGGACATATTTGTATATGGTGAGAATGTGAGATTATAAGCGCAACATACAGTGAAACCAAATAGCTACAATTTTTCAGTTCATCAACTCAAACTCAAAACTAACTCTTTTGAAAACTATATTCGTGGATCTATGTGTCATAACACTACTGTTCATAACTCGTTAGACTCTGTTGAGTAGTTCCACCGCCCCAGGTGCAAGAAAACCAAATGTATCAAACACGAAAGGAATAAATACATGTTGATTTTCAATGCATGTTTTCTCGTGTTTTGTCACTTTGCATAAGGCGGCTTTCAAAGTGGCATGTCCAGCTGTAAAACCCCGACTACTCAACCTCATGAGAGGAGAAACCCCGGTCAAATCCACACAAGCATGTTTCCCCCCAATCATCTAGAAATCAAAATGCCAGTCGGTCTCAATGTAAATTTTCCATCAGACGGGCGTCAAAAAGTTCATATGCGCTTCTTTCTTGGCAGAGATCCCGGCACGCTTGCATTTATCGAAAAGAACGTCTCTAACAAAATCATGCCTGTACTTGAAGCCCAGGAGCTCTTTACAATGAGCCGCATGTTCTCCAAAAGAATCCAAAAAAGACTAGCGGCGCAGCTTGTTGCTCGTTTGCCTTCAACCACCATTTAAATTCTATTTTCCTAAAAACTATTATATTATTAAAAAAAATGTTTAAATACTTAAAGAACCATTTAAATCAAATGCCTTCATCAAGCATCATCTCACAACATGCAGTATCACGACATAAATATGAAATAACTAGGGCCCGTTTGGTTCAAGCTTTTAATGAGAATTGAATGAAAAAAAAAAACTAAAAATTGTGTGTTTGTTTACATGATGGGCCCCAAGATTAGAAATCAATCTATCAAATATTGATAGATTTCATTCTTGGGCATAATGAGTGGAATCAAAAAAATATATCGGGATTTATTATTTATTTTTTATTATTTATTTTTTGTCCTTTTGCAATATTAGTGGTGCCCACATTCATAACTATCTCACATTCTTCTTTTATATATTAATCAAAATTTATTTATAATTTTCAAAAATAATAAATTGTCTATTTTTATAATATATTTTCTCTCCCCTACTTATTTCTCAAACCTTTTCCCAAATCTTACAAACTATTCCCAAATCCAAATCCAATTCTAAACCCACCTACAAACCAAACGGGCCAAGTTAAAATATGAAATAACTAAAATCAAAAGGTATATCGAACTTCTTGGCTTGAAACAAAAATAATTTATGAAATTAAAAAGAGCTAACCTGGAAATCAATTGTCATTTTCAAAATTATCACATCGAACCCATGACATCAAGAATTTTTTGCCGATTGGTATCTCAAAACCTTTAGGCTGCTTTTGGTAGAGAGAAAAGAAATGAGAGAAATGAAATTTGATCAAATTCTCTTGTTCAGTAGAGAGAATTAAAAAAATGGAGAATTGAAGAGAAATTAGTGGAGAGTTTGAGAGAATTGGGTAGTGTAATTTGGTTACTCCCATTTTAATAATTTTGGTGAAAAATTTGAAGAATTGAGGGTTTTTTTTTTTTTTTTTTTTTAACAAAATAATCAGGTTTTTTTTAAATATGTTTCTTTTAAAAATAATTTTTTTATAAAAAATAATATATATATATATATATATATATATATATATATATATATATATATATATATATATAATTTTTTTAATAATTTTTATAAAAAATAAATTTAAAAAAAAATAAATTAATTTTTTTTAAATAAATTTTTAAAAAATAAGTTTTTTTTAAATAAATTAAAAAATATATATTTTTAAATATATTTCTTTTAGAATTGTTATTCAGAAAAAATTAAATTTTTTAAATGATTTTTATAAAAAATAAATTAAAAAAATTAAATTTAAAAAAATAAATTTTTTTAAATAAATTTCTTTAAAAATAAGTTTTTTAAAAAAATATAATTTAAAAAAATATATTTTTTTTAAATATATATTTTTAGAAAAAATAATTTTTTTTTTTAAATCAACAATTTTTTTTTTTTTTTTTTTTTCATTTCTCGGGTCAAGTATCTGTTGTTACCAAATATTAGAGTTGAACAAAATTCTCTATTGATTTCTATTCTTTAAATTTATATTCTCTGTTTTATTGGTACGGGGGAATGGAAAGGGAAGAAAGAGAATTTGGCCTTATTCTCGTGTTTGTTTGAAGCATGGAATGGAAACGAAGAATGAACAATCCATTCTCTTTCCACCATTCTGATTCTTACCAATATGAGGAGAACGATGGAGAATGAAATGTTTTAACAGGAGCCATTCTCCATTCGGTCAAGTTGGGAATCAGAAAAGGGCATTTAGAAAACCATGGTATAAATGCAATTAGTCATGTGCAATCAACATGCTGTCAAAACTTACACACTTTTGAAACCCTAACACTAGAACTCTCTCTAGCGATGATGCAGATGCTTCATCTTTTTCATGGATGAACAATTCATCTCTTCCTTTTAAAACATTGATCTACAACTTTCATTTACATCTCATTGAAGCCACTGCTCCTTGTCATACATCTTAATCAACCAACATCAAGGAAAAACACTTTTTAATTAATGAATTTAATTATCATTTTAACCCAATTTAATAATTCAGTATTCATGAAAACTTATTTAATCTATTTTAATTTTAGTGGCATGCATTCTCTTCAATTGCAATCCAAGTGACGTGAATGATTTTTTTCTTTTCTTTTTTTTTTTTTTTTTTTTTACTACTACCAATACAACATATATGATTCAATATCATTATATTAATTCATATTATATATACAAAGCAAATCACAAATGGAAATGAAGTATTGATAACATCAGTTGTTGTTAAGAATAATTTAGTTAGTCAAACAAATTCTCATTCCATCGACCTAGTGTTACCAAACAAGACAATCTGTTCTTTATCATGTTTCCCTTATTGATGTTTCCCTTATTGATTCTAGGTTTTTACCAAACATGAGAATTAATTATTTTTCTCCGGACTTATTCTCTTTCTTTGCTTTTCTATTTTTTCAAACAATTCCATTTTCAACCATTTCTCCGTACCAAACATCCCTAAATTCTCTCTACCAAACGTGCCATTAACATGAACCACTATGTTATTCTTGTTACCTTTACCTTTCAACTCATTCAAAAACATATGATCAGTTTCAACCATTCGAATTCCCCGGTACCAAAATCGGGAGAACCCACTGTGGTACCGTACCGTTTTTAGTGGTACCAAATTTTTTTAGCAAACTTCATGGTACTGGTACCGTACCGGGTAAAGAGAACCGGTACCGGTACGAGTCGGTACAGGTACGGTTTTCCGGTACCCATGCTCATCCCTAATTCAAACATTAACATTAGTAATGATAAACTTAATTGTATTAATTGTCATTCTGCCCCATACTAAATCTGATACCCATTGTGATTCATAGAAACAAACCAAATGGCCCCTAGGAGCTAAATCTAAAGCCTTTCTTTCAAAACACACCTGCCGTTAATTATCAATCTTTTAAGAAAGTCGTGATACAAAATACAAGATCATTTATTCTTTTTGATATAGGATCAATGTTTGTGTATGCAGGGGCGGAGCCAGGATTTGTAGTTAAGGGGGGCTAAAGTTCATTATATAACCCGGAAAAATAAATGTTTAAAAATGGTTTCCAACTTTAGTTTATACAAATAAACCATCACAAAAACTTACGAATGCATTACTAAACCTAATTTTTTCTAACATATTTAGTGGATAAAAAGTATAATAAACTCAAAATAAAGTCATTTTTTTTAATCTATTTTGATACTTTTGAGTATATAACTAGGGGAGAGTAACAAAGCCGAAACTTTCTAAGATTTTTTTATTTAGGTTTTGAGTGTTCAAAAAATATACGTATTCGGATATCCGAAAACTTAATCATAATTTACTAAAAAGTTTTTATGAAAGGGCAGTTTTGGAAGTTATATAACAGTTTTCCAAAAATTATAGATATCTGGATATTCAGATACATAAAAGTGTAATCTGAAATTTCGGATATCCGAATTACAAAAAACTTAGATAAAAAATATAATGCCTAACATAAAACCATCATTGAAAATTTCGGATATCCAAATTTGTGATATAACTAGTTGTTGACAAGTCCCTTAAATTTTTTAGATTAACAACAAAAAAAATATTGTCAAAAATGTCTCATTTCATATTTTCACTTTAGTGGCCACTTAGACATGAGATATTTCATGTCGGTTGTTTTCTTTTTCTTTCATGATAGAAAAGTCGCTAGTTGGGAGATGCTAGTGGTATATTAAACGTTAAATTATGGGCTAAACAATGGTATGTTAATACAATCATTGAGCTTATTGGAGGGGGCCTAGCACCCGCTAGCCACCCCCTCCCTCCGCCCCTGTGTGTAGGTGTTCTCTAAATAATGACTCTTTTGGGAAATGCTATTATTTTTGTACTCTTTTGAGAAAAGGCACAAGTTTTTGTACTCATTTGGGAATTTTCTCAATGACATATGGGACTTGCATCATCTCCCAATAACTCATCTTTTTTGCTAAAATATGTAAAAGGGCATATGTGATCTTATCACAGGCTTGAAATTCATTCCTTATGGCCATAAATAGATGGCTTGGTAGTAAAAGTTGGAACAACAATGCTCAATCTCGCTTCAACAAGATACAAAGAAAGTAGGATGTAGATAGTTACCCGAAGATAAAAGAGAGTAGGAGACTACTAAGCATTTCAATCCGAATCCCAATACCCGCATATTAAATGCATATAAATAAGGTAACATGTGACTAGATATTAGCAAAACCCATAATAGAAAAGGCTAAAGGTCGAGCACATACACATGGAAGTAGACTAAAAGAAAATTCAGTGTATAAGCCTAACTATTGAGAAGTCCCATTGTAAACTATTGTAGTTTCATAAAAATACTAGAATACATGAAAAAGAACCCTCTTGTGTGCAATTTCTTAAAGTTTGCATAAACTAATTTCTAAAAAGTTTTGGTTAGTTTGAACGACTTTAGATAGTGGTTCGTACTCCCTAATAACAATCATCACATATGTACAATCCTGTAGACACCGTCCACATTAACACAAATATGGTTTCATTAGTTTAACTTCTTTAAAACTAAACCCTTTTTTAACCAAACAAGGGTGTGAGTTGCTTTTGCGTTGTCTGAAAAGTAAAATGTTTAGATTATACACCCACAGATATGAAGATTGAACAAATGCAAAGTAGTAATCTCGCACACTACAAATTTCACTTCTTCGAACCTAATGCCTTTATAAATGTGATCTCGTAACGATAAACATCCATGATGTGCTCTAACCATAGATAGTCTTCCTTGAGATCAAAGCCGACTGCTGTGCAAGTTTTTGGCTTCATAACGCCGATCATGTTAAAGAGTGTTGTAGAACTATTACCACTCTGTCCCAAAAACAAACATTGCAGTTTTGAACAAACTAAATGTTATTCCGTAACCAGGTAAAACATATTTGACAGTGGACATTTATTTAGCACAAAATAGTAAAGATCGTAATCATATTTGATAGTAGACATTTTGTTTGGAACAAACTAAAATAAAAATGTAAACTCATTTTGGAACATAGTACGTAATAAAGATTTCTAGGGAAAAAAAGTAAAAAAGTTAGGTTCTACCACAGAATCTGCAACCGAAAACACAAGCTGCAGTTGAAATTGGCATAGCAACAAATTTGCTATTACTTACTTTAGTTTGTTTCATCTTCCATAAGCTTCCTCTCAATCCTCATCCACCACCATCAACACCGTATAACACCCAAGATTCAAAAAACAGCCTTTAAAGAGAAAGCGGAAAGCCCAAAATAATGTAAAAACAAAGTTTAAACTTGAAGCAGAATCCAAAGGAACAAAAAACAAAGCTTTTGATGTTACTACCAAAAAGGGCATCCGGGAAGGACGGGTTTTAGCAAAACCATAGGATAAGAGGCATGGCCAATCTTTATCAAAAGTGTTAATACAAATATCGCCTAAAAACGTTATTTATATTTTACGATCTTCGCTTAGTTTTGTTAATGACAAATGTAAACTTTTGTTTCTAAGTAAAACATAATCTTAGTTTTAAAGACTTGCATAAACTAGACTTTTGCTACATTTTACATTTCATAAAATACAACACTTTTTATTTTCTAAAAATAGAATTGTCACATCACATTTATGGCAAGTTTTGTCATTATACATTTATGGAAAGAAATGTGTTTGACTTACTTTGATGTTGCTTGCAAGTTTAGTGTTTGACTTGATATTATGTGATGTGACATTGTTTGGTTTGCAAGAGTAATGAGATGTGACTTTGTTTGGTTTGAAAGATTTATTGCAAAACCAACTGCAAGCCCGGCAGTACCCTGGAGGTACACGGGCGGAACCCTTTTGAGGGGTCCGCCTGATCCGCCAGACCTGCAGAAGGTTTGGCTATAAATATTGAGCCACAAGTTGAATTTTGGCTCATCACTTGACATCATATTTTACACACACATTCATTCTTTCATCTAACCTCTTAACATTTCATATGTGAAGTTTCTTTTTGTAGCAAAGAGATTCACGAGCTTACTAAAAGTAACAAGTATTCAACACAACGTTGCAAGACTTGTTAGCTTTGCATTGTGTAGACTTGAGTAGTTTACACTTCATTTGATTGTATATTTTCAGTAGTGATCGGTTAGTATTTTAGTCCTCAAAATACAAAGTGTATAGGGAGTAGTTGTACCCTTGTAAAGAACTAACGGGAGTGGTTGTACCCTTGGTAAAGAACTCGACATCTAGATTTGTGTCGGTAAAAGTATAAGCGACGTGTAAGGTTTTCTCCGCCGGTGAAAGGAGCTTGTTGACTAGTGAAAGTAACTCTCGAGTTGGATACTCGGGGCGTGGACGTAGGGCAAGGAAAAAGAGTCCTTGTAGCCGAACCACGATAAATACTCGTGTTGTGGTTTGATCGTTTCTGTCATTTACTTGCATGTTATATATTGTGTTTGTGTATATATCTTTGATCAAACGGAAAGTTTCAAAGCTAACTTAATAAGTTAAAAAGATTTTAATCGGTAAACTATTCAACCCCCTTCTAGTTTTCCACAAAAAGCAATGACATGTTTCGTCCAAACCGCCTATATAACTTAATAAATATAAACACAACTCTTTCCTGTAGTTACCAGTTACTCTTTGGTCTTCATTATGGATTTGTAATACTCAGTTACATACCATCGATAGCCTTTCAACAAAAAAAAAAAAAAAAAAAAAAAGATACGCGCCATGCCGTCATCGAGGCTCCAGCTAAAAGTATGATTAAACCATAATGACGATGTTGCCTGCCTGGTAAATACATCATATGACTTCTCAAACCATCAAACACAAACCTAGCTCCAAAAGAATCTATGGAGGATCATTTCCATAAATTAACATGCTTTGCGAAAACCCCACCATATAAATCATGTCCCAAAATAAGACTAGAATACTGGAGAGAATAAGTGTTGGTTTAAAGGTTTTACAGTTCAAGTCTGTGTTTTTAAGGTCAAATTAATTACAACCAACCTAGAACACGTTCAGAATAAGCATAGCGCAATGTTTTAAAAACTCTAGATGACCCGAAAAACATTAAAGAACGTAAATATAACATTTGACCAAAAACCATATTAATAGTAGGCAACCATACCCACAATAACCATCATGCTTATCAACTTTCAATAGTATGCTCATCACCTCCCCAGTTTTGATGCATCTTCAAGCGTTGTAAATTCCCCTAGTTCATTTTCTTCCAATTGTCTTGGTCCAGGTTTAGTATAATGATCTGCAATTGTCCAAAGACCAAATGTCAAATACAAATTGGAGATGGTGTCTTCCCACCAAATTGTTGTGATAAAAGAAAAGAATTAATAGCATTCCAAAATAGTGACACACTTCATTCACAACTAAAGTTTTATGTTTTTAGTGAAACTGATTGTCTTGTTACACCCCAAAACCGGTTTTAAGTATTTTATTACCAGAATTCTCTTATATAAGTTTTTATTTTTTTTATTTATTTTTTTTGGTAAAATGGGATTTTCACCCTCGTAAAATACTATTACACCAAAAAACATTGAAGTACATGTTGACCTCAAATGTTGGATCTATGGTCTAACGGTGGTCACAATATACCAATACACAAGTATAAAAACGATATAAACTTTACTATAATTGAAATATATAAAACTGTCATCATCATATTCGTTACACATTCTAAACTATATATACAAACTCAAAAGGTACAATGAAAGGGTGTGTTGGTTCGTTAGAATCAATAGGTGTGTCCCTTTGATGTGTAACTGTTTTTGTAACTGTTATTTGGCAGTTATTTTGTTACGTTTAACTTTTGCCTTGGTTGACTTTCGGGTTGACTTTGATAGATTGGGATTAACCCAATATTCTCCCCCTTAATCACAATCGCGGTATCCTAGATCTTTAACTCCAATAAGTTGTCTCATTGTTAGGAATTTGATCTTCGGTAGTGCTTTCATGAGTATGTCAGCCTTATGATATTCTCCACTTATAAATTCAACTTGTAGATCTTCTCTTTCAACGCATTCTCGTATGAAGTGGTACTTCGTATCAATATGTGTTACTTCTTCCGTGGAAAACGGAGTTCTTTATTAGTTCTATAACTGATTTGTTATCAACCATAATAGTTACATGTTCTTCCTTTGAGTGTGTAAGCCTACTTAGAAGTCTTTTCAACCATAATGCTTGTGTTGCTGCTACAGTTGCCGCAATAAATTCATATTCGCATGATGATAATGCTACAGTGGCTTGCTTTTGTGTGATCCAGCTAATTGGTGAATCTCCATAGTAGAAGATGATTCCAGTAGTTCCTTTTCTTTCTTGAGTGTTTACTCCATAACTATTGTCGCTGAAACCTTGTATCTTGTTTCCTCCATTATGTTTGTAGGTGATACCATAGTTCTTTGTTCCTTTAACATAACGTAGTACTTGCCTTATGGCTTTCATGTGTTGCTCTTTTGGTTCTTGCATAAATCGACTAAGTAATCTAATAGGATAACTTAAGTCAGGTCTTGTGTGAAGCAGATATCTTAAACATCCAATTAAGCTTCTATATTTAGTTGAGTTCACCATTGTTCCTTCAGTATTCTTTGTCAGTCTTGTTCCTGGATCCATAGGTATTAGGGTTTCATTGCAGTCTATCATTCCAACTTCCTTTAGGATCTTGGTTGCGTATGCAGATTGCTTTATTGATATGTTACCTCCAGTTTGTGTGACTTCTATCCCTAGATAGTAAGCTAATAGTCCTAGGTCACTCATTTCAAACTTGTCTTCCATTTGAGTTTTAAACTTGTCGATCTCATTCTTTGGTGTGCCAGTGATGATTAGATCATCAACATAGACTCCTATTAGTATAATTGAGTCTTTTGACGCTTTTGTATAGATCGCTTGTTCTAGTGCACATTTCTTGAAATCTAAAGATTTCAAGGTGTTGTCTAGTTTTATGTTCCATGCACGTGGTGCTTGTCTTAGTCCGTATAGAGCTTTAATAAGTCTATAGACTTTTCCAGAATTCTCTCTCTTTATGAAACCTTCTGGTTGTGAAACATATACTTCTTCTTTTAAATCTCCATGTAGAAATGCATATTTTACATCAAGATGGTGTACTTCCCATCTGTTATTAGCAGCTATGGCGAGTAATAATCTTATATTTTCCATCCTTGCTACAAGTGCGAAAACTTCTTCAAAGTCTATGCCATGCTCATGAATGTAGCCTTTTGCTACTAGTCTTGCTTTATGCTTGACTATGTTTCCATTAGCATCCTTCTTGGTTTTGAATACCCATTTTAAGCCAATTGCTTTATGTCCATTGGGTAGAGTGGTTAGTTCCCACGTGTTGTTCTTATTGATAGAATCTAATTCAATCTCCATGGCTTCAATCCATTTTGATCATTTGATGCTTCCTTGTAATTCTTAGGTTCATCTTTAGCAAGTAATAATTCCTCAGTGTCCTTATATTAATCATTTAAAGTTCTAAAACCTCTTATAGGTGTATGATCAAAGTGTGAGTGTGAGGTTGTGGTTGATGTTGAACCACTATCACTTTGATAGGTTGATCGTATTGAGTTAATTGGTGTAACTTGAGGGTTTATTCGTGATGAAATTGTTGATGGTGTGTGAAGTGTTTGTGATTGTGAGGGTGAGCTTGTTGTTGATGTTGTGTAATCATCATCATTATTATTAGGAAAATTATTGTCTTCGTCATTTGGTTGGATTTCTTGATCATGGTGTTCATTTGTGGCTTCAAGATTTTCTATTTTGAAGTCAATCCATTTAGGTTCATCATTAGTGTGTTCACTCATGTAATCTTCCCAATCCCATGCTTCATCCTCTTTATACTTCACATCTCTACTAACACATATCTTTTGTGTTGTTGGATCAAATAGGCGATAAGCTTTTGATCCTCGTTCGTTTCCTAAGTATACCATCTTGTTTCTTCTATCATCAAGCTTTGTTAAGCATTGTGATGGTACCTTTGTATATGTTATGCAGCCAAAAACTCTTAGATTTTCTAAGTTTGGATTTCTTCGTTTAATAACTTCATATGGAGTAATGTCTTCTAGTGCCTTTGTAGGAACACTATTTAAGATGTATATAGCATGTCTAACAGCTTCAGCCCAAAAGTTCTGTGGCATTTTAGTTTCTTTCATCATACATCTTGTCGTAGACATGATTGTCCTATTTCTTCGTTCAACTACTCCATTTTGTTGTGGTGAGTAAGAGCGTTAAGTTGTCGTGTTATGCCATTTTCTTTGCAATATTGTGTGAATTCATTTGATGTGAATTCTCCACCACGATCAGTTCTGAACATTTTTAATGTTGTCCTTTACTCCTTTTCTATCGTGTTCTTGTATTCCTTGAAAGTATCAAATGCTTGATCTTTCGTATCTAGGAAATATGCTGATGAACTCAAATAACTACATTTTATTGTCATCATTTATCTTATTTATTTGACTTGTTTTATTATATTATTCATGAGAATCGATACTTAATCATTTACTTTAATAATTCTCAGGTAAAAACAAGCAATTGGTGAAACTTAACGATTTTGGACGAAATATGGAGCAAAACTAGCAAGATGTCAAAATTCTACTACTGGAACCCAGAAGATGCGCCGTATCTCTCTCAGCAGATACGCCGCAATATCATACTTATATGAATTCGAAAACCATTGCCTGACTTTGAAGAATGCGCCGCATGGAATTCTAGCATGCACTGCATATGAAACTTTGGTCAACGAAGAAGATCAAGCTTGTTCTACTCCAGATACGCCGCATCATATTTCTCACATATGGCGTATCACTATCAAGACTTCACCAGATGTAATCCAAGACGCTAAAGGACATGCGCTGCATACAAGAACCAAGTTACGTCACATCTGAAGACGGTGTACAAATATTCTAGAATATATTAATCTTGGACCCCACGCAAAGTTAAGTGAATGCGCCGCATCTCACTATTATATGCGCTGCATCTACCCTCAGACACAAAGTATAAATACCCCAAAGGACAGACGAATTTAGAAAAAAGTTACCAAGAGCAAAATCCTAAGAGACGAGTTCAGTCAAAGAAGCTTCACAAGACACACACCAAACAAAGATCTTAGAGCTGTAAGAAGGTCCTGCATGTATTTAATTCATTAAGTAGTTTTGTTTTATTGTAATAGTAAACTTTAATTCGTCAGGATAGATGGGCTTGTGATATGTGACTACGGAACATCGTACACTCCCCTTAATATTGTTTTCCAGTTAATTAAAGTTTATATGTTGATGTCTTTGGTGACTTATATTAGTGCTTTGATAACCTCTATTTCTAGCTGAGCCCGTGGACTGCCATATCTGCCCCTCGCCTGTTTATTCTAGCGTGTCTAGAAAAGTAGGATAGGCATAAGTGATAATTAAGGGTTTACTAGCCGATATACTCGATCCAACGAGAAAGACCAGATTTAATACACTTCATATAAAACTAACAATAAAATAAGTGACAAGCTACTTAATTATCAGGACAGGTCTTCTTATAGTCTCTATTATCTATCTGTGTACGTGTTGCTATTTGCTGTTTCGTTCTCATTAATTTACTATTTAATTAAACCAAATCTGTGCTAGTCTCTCAGACTAAAACCCCCTTGCGTTAGATTAGATTGTAAAACTAACTTAGAATATTAAAATACTGATAGACAAATTAGGTTTGCGTTCCACTCTTAGTGATCGACACTCTGCTTACCAACTAGGCTACATTGATCGGGTACACTGCCCGTTAGTGTTGTTTATAGGTTAAGTCGGCTAAATATAAATTTAAAACTTGATTAGGAATAAACACCTATACAACGACAACATCATATGCCCACATATATCTTGAGTAATCATCTACTAATAAGAATTTGTATTTCTTTCCAGATGGTGTTGGTGGTGTGATTGGTCCACATAAATCTCCATATACTAAGTCTAAAGGTGATGTTGATATGGTTTTGGCTTTCTTTGGGAATGGTGCTCTACTATGTTTACCAACTAAACAAACATCACAAATCTGTGTTGTATGTTTAATGACAGGTATTCCTTGAACTAACTCCCTTTTAGCCATAGATTTTAGTGATTCAAAGTTGAGATGTCCTAGTCTTGCGTGCCATAACCAAGTGCTATCTTTTAAGTTTGCTAGTAAGCAAACAGGAGTGTCTATCCTTAGACTTGCTTTATATAGGCGGTTTCTTTGTCTAGTAACTTTCATGAAGATTTTGCCGTCCATGTCATAAAGTCGTAATTCATTGTCTTCCATTACAACTTTACAACCAATTTCGGTGAATTGTCCAAGGCTCAATAAATTGCTTTTCAGACTTGGAATGTAATATACGTGTGAAATAATTCTTTGTTTGATGTTCCAATAATATCACGTCTACAACTAATCTTTATTTGTAAAGTGGGTGTGATCACTTTAGAGAAGAGAGAGAGAGAGAGAGAGAGAGAGAGAGAGAGAGAGAGAGAGAGAACAAAAGTCTCGCATAGTATAGAATAAGAACACACACCTCATTACTCATGAGGTAGGGGATTTTTATACCCAACATAGAGCCAAGCCTCCATCGCGGATATACAAGTTCCACAATGGTAACTTGTGTCGCGTTACAACATACTTTACACAACATACCCCAAACTATGATAAAATATAAATAGAAGTCCCTAACAAATGATTTACACTTTTCGTGTTCCAACAATCTCCCCCTAAGGGTGGATCATTCAGGTCTTCTATTTATGGGCATTCGGTTAGGCCAGCTTCGACATCCGATCCTTTGTTCCATTCTTCTCCATGATGCACGATGCGTAAGCCTTTCCCTGATCACTTTCACAACTCTGGTCAACATACGATGATTGCTTGCAGTCATCTCAATCTGCAGCTTTTCCACACGCCTCTTAATTCACTCGAGTTTCCTTAGTATCCATAATAGAGTACCAGAGGAGAACTTAGCTACTTCAATGATCGTAAACAATCTTTTCTGCTTTTTATCGGTCACATATATAACACAAAGTCCAAGGCCGGGTCTAGTGAATCAAGTCCAGCACTTGATCTTTTGAATACCGATGCAAGCTAACATTGGAGGACTCAAGTTGACTTTCCTTTGATAGCTTTCAATCCCCATCTAGAAGTCTTCAATGTGAGCTACTACAACATAAGCTTTCATGAAGAGCATAACTGATTCAATCACGTCTTGATCAATAGCTTTCTTGTTGAAGCAGTCTCTTCTTCTTTTAAGAATATATTCGAGACCATGAGGATGAAGGTTCAGATAGTCTGATTCAGTGAAGTGGTAATGTTGATTATCAGTGCGAACCAGGTGGTAATCAACATGACCATGAGAATGCTGATATTCTGAATTAACTTCAATGTATCTGAGGATTCTGTAATTTGAGAAGACTTCTTCACGAGGCTTCCTTTTGAGTTGCCTTAGTTGATAGAAACCTCTCGATCTTTCATTAACATTAATTAATCCTATAAATGCATCAAAGTTGTAATCTTCACGATCAATTTCTTCTTCTGAGAATATATCCAGAAACGGTTCTGGAATTTCCTCATAAGTAGCAACTTCCTTTGTTGATGGTTGGTATTCGTTTGGACCGAAAGGCATATACATAAGATCGTTGTTGAAGTAGGAGACTAAGGGTGCAGTGTCAAATCTTGGAACTCTGGGAATCTGTTTCCACAATGGAGAGCGTTATGTTCTTCTCTTCACAGTGACATTACTTTCATTTGTTGAAGAAGTAGACACGCCAAGAGATTTCGAGACCTCTTGATCGAAAAGTCTTGTATTAAAGTCTTTGTCGCTTTTGAACTTGTAAATGACCGAGTCATAGATGTTGTTCACTCTTTGATCCATTGGGTCATCTTCCTTAATATTGATTCCAAATCTTTCATGCAAATTTGAGAACATGTTACCAAGCTTTTCAGCTGTAGAATCTCTAATTTGTTCTTCAGTTTGTATCGGATCCCTTAGCACTTCTTCAAATACATCATCGTCTTCTTCATTAGAAACATCAAATCCCCCGAGCTCTGGAGGTATATCACCTTCCCGATAAGTCAAATCGTCCCATACATCCTTGTCACCAATTGCTTCTTCATTTTTATTATCAACTTCAACTACAACATCACCAGTGTTCACTTCTTCCAAATAGTCGGTTTGTTGTTGTGAGCTTGATTTATGTTGTTGTTGTTGAGTTGATGTTTGTTTTTCTGTTTGGAGCAGTGCAGTGGTTGTCGTTCTTTGTCTTTTAGCGCTTTTCTCCCCCTCAGGATTATCCGAGTCTAGATCATCCTGATTGCGTTTTCAGGATTGAGGACGACATTGACTTTCCAACTCAACGACTCTTGAGGATAACTTTTTAATAACATTTATTGCCTCAGAGTTGAGCTTATTCATTTGCTTTTGAAGATTCAGAATTTGACTTTCAGCTTGAGTTGGTGCTGGTGGTTGAGCTTCGGGTTCCAGTAAACCATTGTATAGGTTGGGGTTTGCTTCCATGAGTGATTCGTCATTTAAAATCTTATCAAGCATAAGTTCAGAGATGCATTCCAGAGATAATGATCTTGATGATGTGGAAGGTTCAGCTTGAGTTGTGCTTTGTCGTTGAGCTGTAAACCTTGATTCCATGTCTACACGGAGTTTTCCCATTACTTCGTTAAAATGTGTTGTTGTGACAAATGGTACTAGATCAGCTCGGATTCTTTGAAACAATGTTGATGTAGACATCGTTGGTATATGCTTCAGATGAGCTGTTTGGTTTGTGGGTTTTCCCACCATATAATTACAATAATAGTGATACAAAATGTTTGGTTGAATTTTTATTGATTAAATAATGAAATCCATTCAGTAGGCCTCATGTTGTATACTATTCTGCAGGCCATATGTTATCTTTCTTCCTTTCAACTAAAAAATTCAAATATCTTCACTTTTCATAAAATATTTTACCATTCAAACATTAACATTAGTAATGATAAACTTAATTGTATTAATTGTCATTTTGCCCCATACTAAATCCGATACCCATTGTAATTCATAGAAACAAACCAAACGGCCCCTATGTATATCAGCTAAATCTAAAGCCTTTCTTTCAAAACACACCTGCCGTTAGTTATCAATGTTTTAAGAAAGTCGTGATACAAAATACAAGATCATTTATTCTTTTATGATATAGGATCAATGTTTGTGTAGGTGTTCTCTAAATAATGACATATGGGACTTGCATCATCTCCCAATAACTCATCTTTTTTGCTAAAATATGTAAAAGGGCATATGTGATCTTATCACAGGCTTGAAATTCATTCCTTATGGCCATAAATAGATGGCTTTGTTGTAAAAGTTGGAACAACAATGCTCAATCTCGCTTCAACAAGACACAAAGAAAGTAGGATGTAGATAGTTACCCGAAGATAAAAGAGAGTAGGAGACTACTAAGCATTTCAATCCGAATCCCAATACCCGCATATTAAATGCATATAAATAAGGTAACATGTGACTAGATATTAGCAAAACCCATGATAGAAAAGGCTAAAGGTCGAGCACATACACATGGAAGTAGACTAAAAGAAAATTTACAGTGTATATGCCTAACTATTGAGAAGTCCCATTGTAAACTATTGTAGTTTCATAAAAAGAATAGAATACATGAAAAAGAACCCTCCTGTGTGCAATTTCCTAAAGTTTGCAGAAACTAATTTCTAAAAAGTTATGGTTGGTTTGTACTTTACCGGGTGCTGGATTGCCCTTTACCTAAAAAAAAGTTATGGTTAGTTTGAACGACTTTAGATAGTGGTTCGTACTTCCTAACAACAATCATCACATGTACAATCCTTTAGACACCGTCCACATAAACAGAAATATGGTTTCATTAATTTAACTTCTTTAAAACTGAACCCTTTTTTAACCAAACAAGGGCATGAGTTGCTTTTGCATTGTCTGAAAAGTAAAACTTTAGATTATACACCCACGGATATGAAGATTGAACAAATGCAGAGTAATAATCTCGCTCACTACAAATTTCACTTCTTCGAACCTAATGCCTTTATAAATGTGATCTAGTAACGGTAAACATCCATGATGTGCTCTAACCATAGATAGTCTTCCTTGAGATCAAAGCCGACTGTTGTGCAAGTTTTTGGCTTCATAACGTTGATCATGTTAA
The DNA here is from genome assembly GCA_030686995.1 of Artemisia argyi. NCBI lineage: Eukaryota > Viridiplantae > Streptophyta > Magnoliopsida > Asterales > Asteraceae > Artemisia > Artemisia argyi. Next base: position 103,076 of record JARVZY010002357.1, on the reverse strand, counting down.
AGAGTGTTGTAGAAAGATTACCACTCTGTCCCAAAAACAAACATTACAGTTTTGAATAAACTAAATGTTATTCTGTAACCAGGTAAAACATATTTGACAGTGGACATTTATTTAGCCCAAAATAGTAAAGCTGGTAATCATATTTGATAGTAGACATTTTGTTTGGAACAACCTAAAATAAAAATGTAAACTCGTTTTGGAACAGAGTACGTAATAAAGATTTCTAGGGAAAAAATTAAAAAAAGTTAGGTTCTACCACAGAATCTGCAACTGAAAATAGAAGCTGCTATTAGCAGTTGCAATTGGCATAGCAACAAATTTGCTATTACTTACTTTAGTTTGTTTCATCTTCCATAAGCTTCCTCTCAATCCCTATCCACCACCATCAACACCAAATAACACCCAAGATTCGTGAAACAGCCTTTAAAGAGAAAACGAAAAGCCCAAAATAATGTAAAAACAAAGTTTAAACTTGAAGCAGAATTCAAAGGAACAAAAAACAAAGCTTTTGATGTTACTACCAAAAAGGGCATCCGAGAAGGACGAGTTTTAGCAAAACCACAGGATAAGAGGCATGGTCAATCTTTATCAAAAGCAATGACATGTTTCATCTAAACCGCCTATATAACTTAAGAAATATAAACACAACTCTTTCCATTATGGACTTGTAATACTCGGTTACATACCATCGATAGCCTTTCAAAAAAAATAATAATAAAATAAAATACGCGCCATGCCGCCATCCAGGCTCCAGCTAAAAGTATGATTAAACCATAAAGACATCTGCCCTTTCTGTCAGAAGATGCTGCCTGCCTCATATGACTTCTCAAACCCTCAAACACAAACCTAGCTCCAAAAGAATCTACGGAGGATCATTTCCATAAATTAACATGTTTTGCGAAAACCCCACCATATAAATCATGCCCCAAAATAAGACTAGAATACTAGAGAGAATAAGTGCTGGTTTAAAGGTTTTACAGTTCAAGTCTGTGTTTTTAAGGTCAAATTAATTACAACCAGCCTAGAACACATTCAGAATAAGCATAGTGCAATGTTTTAAAAACTGTAGATGACCCGAAAAACATTAAAGAACGTAAATATAACATTTGACCAAAAACCATATTAATAGTAGGCAACCATACCCACAATAACCATCATACTTATCAACTTTCAATAGTATGCTCATCACCTCCCCAGTTTCTATGCATCTTCAAGCGTTGGAAATTCCCCTAGTTCATTTTCTTCCAATTGTCTTGGTCCAGGTTTAGCATAATGATCTGCAATTGCCCAAAGACCAAATTTCAAATACAAATTGCAGATGGTGTCTTCCCACCAAATTGTTGTGATAAACGAAAAAAAATTAATAGCATTCCAAAATAGTGACGCACCAAAACCGGTTTTAAGTATTTTATTACCGGAATGCTCTTATATAAAGAATTTTGAGTTCAAAAAGTTCTGCCTTGAGCATAAAGCTTAAGATCTATGCTCAAAACAGAATTTTACGAGCTTAAGATCTATACTAATTGCAAAGTTTTAAGTTTTTAGTGAAATCGATTGTCTTGTTACTCCTTAAAACCGGTTTTAAGTATTTTATTACCAGAATGCTCTTATATAAGGGTTTTTTTTTTTTTTTTTTTTTTTTTTTTTTTTTTTTTTTTTTTTTTTGGTAAAATGGATTTTTCACCCTCGTAAAATACTATTACACCAAAAAATATTGAAGTACAATGGATGAGCATATTCCCTCATCTCGGTCCATAAAGGACACTTACATGAAACCACTATATGAGAATGACTGACCATTCTTATAACTGATAAAATAACTTACAACCTATAATGACTATAATAGATTAATAACATAAATCCAAAACATCTACCATGTCATCCAGAAGCCTCCAGCCGGTGAAAATAACCAATATGTAATGAAACCACTGTATAAGTTTGACTATAATATTATGTGTTCAAAAATATGATTGGTTAGTCAATATGTCTAAGTGAGAAGTCAAACCTAATAGTCAAATTAAAATGGTTTCAGAAAGTGTTATGTGGCTCAAGTATTAAAAAATGAGACTTGAGGGAAAGTAGCCACAATACTAAACATGGTCCACATTTTTATAGTTAGACTTACCCACCAACATTTCTACAACATTCTAGTTTGGTGTGTTTGTGTGTGTGAGACATGAAGAACAAAGAAATGAGGGAAAGCAAGAAATTCTTGGCGACTAAATCTTGGAGAATAAGTGTCCCATTTCAAGAGTTTTGTGCATAACAATCCTCCTCCTCAAGCAAGTAGCTCCTAATTCTTATTTTGGTGGATTGTGAGTTCTTGAAAGTTGACATTGGGGGTTTTGGGTAAAGATGGTTTTAAGTTAAAGTGATGATGTGATAATGTTAAAGGTTTAAACCCCTTTAACGGGTATTGATTAAATTGTTGATTTTGGGGGTTTTATCATATGATCATGAATCTTGTATGCATGTTAGAAAACAATTTGGGTAGTGTTAAACACTTTATTTAGTTATGCATTGAGGAAATGCTAAATGTTGTTATTGAATCTTGTATAGCTTAATATCTATGCTCAAAGCAAATTTGAGCTCATAACAGAATTTTGAGCTCAAAAAGTTCTGCCATGAGCATAGATCTTAAGATATATGCAAACAGAATTTTGAGTTCAAAAAGTTCGATCTATGCTCAAAACAGAATTTTGAGTTCAAAAAGTTCTGCCTTGAGCATAGAGCTTAAGATCTATGCGCAAACCAAAAATTAGAGCTCATAAAGTTTTTCCTTAAGCATATATCTTAAGCTCCATGCTCATATACCTTAAGCATATATCTTAACCACAAATTAGACCAAACATCATTCAAAAAAATAATAAAAAATAAAAAATAAAATAAAATAAAAGGTAGAAGTACATGCTAGTTGGGCATTCCTTTCTTCCTAAGGATATTCTTTTATTTTTTTGAAATAAATATATATTAAGAAAGCTCACCCAAAGATGTTTGAACTGATTCAAGACTTTCAAGACTTGGAAAATCCGGTCCAGGTTTAGCTAGATAAGGTTTACTCTCACCGTTTGGAGTTTCTGGAGTACTAGTTTCTCCCTCAAATAATTTCGAGAAAGAAATAATCAAGTCAACTAGATATTTGACAGCTTCTTCATTCTTTCCAATTTGAGTGGATATTTCCTTGAACTTTTTTTCTCGAGTCCAATATGTCACTTGCATGGCATCAAGCAAGCTCAATTCTAATAAATTGAGATATTTCTTTCGGTCATCTTCATCGGCGGGCAATGTAAATTGGTATCTCGTGTAATGTTCCAGCCTATTTGATACTTCCCGTGAAGGGTTGTTATCCAATGCTTGTTTGAAATAAAATTTTATACAAGCATTGAATAAGTCTTCACAAACACCCATCTCAGTTGACAACTTTTCAGCGCCATCCTTTAGGAATCTAGGCAGGTAGTTTAGCATATCTTCATAATATTCCTCCCAGTTTTTCTCCAATTCCTCCTCCCATTTTGTCACCTACAATTGATTTGGCAATATATCAATAACCTATGCATATTACACATATACAATTTCCATATAACTATGTTTTAAAAAAAAGTATGCTATAAAAATAACCTATTTTAAATATGCATATGACCTCTGAAATAGGTCAAACACGCTTGATAAAATGTTGGAAAATTTGGAAGCTCATAAATTGGTTGTGGGAAGCATGTCAATACAGTTGTACAAAAGAAGGCTACAAAGCAAGAAACTTAACTCTAGGATTAGATCAACGCTCATGGCAAGAACTTCTCTTTATATTATCTTTACAAATGCTTATCACCCTTTCCATTTTACATCTTATGCATATGTCTATGATAGTTAACAAGATGGGTAGCATCTTAGGACTTGCATTATGTTGGATTTTTATCACTTTTTTTGCTTTCTTTGTTGCCCAAATGCTTAGTATACACATACTTATTTTCTGCTATTTGAAGTCTTACCCAAATACGGAGTACTTAATACTTTGCAGGTATAATGTTGCTGTAAAATGTGCTACAATCACACTTGGTTAGTCACTCTCGGCTAACCCACTTGGTGTATCTAGATAGCAAATATGCTCGATGATGGGGTCAAGTTTAGTTAATTTTTTTGATATATTATTGGAAAATAATAAGTAGACTCATTTATAAGTAACTGAGTCGATGAAGGGTACACGCATAGTTACGTTTCTGAGATGCTCTTTTCATTGCAACTAAAATAACGAAAGAATGACCATTGTAATGGAATTGTTACTACCTACACATTTTATGATTATATTTTAATTTTAGATTCATACATCATTGCATAATTTTAGAGACACTTATTTGATCAGTAAGTTACATTTGTTTTTTTAATGGTTGATTGCATAAACATTTGTCAAAATTCTTACATATTCATATTGACTATTTTGAGTAACCAACTCTTTTAGCCCTCACACTCATCAAAGCCTAAAAAAGTTATCTAAGGGCAGGGGCGGATCTAGTGTAGAGCACGGGTATGCAAGTGCATACCCTAAAATTCGACGGGTAGTGTAAAAAACATAGGGTGCATACCCTTCAAGGACCCTTCGAGGACCCTTCGAGGACCATTCGAGCAAAAGTGCATACCCTATTTTGAAATCCTAGTTCCGCCACTGTCTAAGGGAACCTACTTTCAAACTTATAACTAAAGTAATATGATCCATTACCTCTGATCTGTTTCCAGGTCAGAATGATTATGTGAAGGCAACTTAAACAAGTTTTGACATTTTTTTTAACATAATGATGACATGGTGACATGGCTCATTGAATCAATTAACTTAACCTATTACCTTTAAGTAGAAATTTTCTAGAACTATAATGGTTTTTTATGGTGTTTAAGTCAAGTCACCAAGTAAGAACATGCCATTATTAGTACTTGGTAGTATGATTTCGTGGCATGCCATAGATTTTGTAATGATTAGCTATGCACATTGTCCGATTGGATCACGAACTATCTCAATGACCCACCTACAATATGTTAAAAAAAGAATGGGATAAAGATATCTCCTCAACCCGTCTAGATTTCACATGAGGGTGCAATATTGAATCGTTCAAAGTAGTAGTTTCTTTTAGTATATGTTGATACTTTGATCGTGTTGTTTTGGACTTATATATAGATATCTCAAGGTTATCTTATTTGGTGGCAATGCTAGATTAATCAGTAGCTTACATACTCTTTGCTACAAAGACCTTTCATTTCAGGAATGCTTTTTACAACCTATACCACCTATCTCACAAATTATATCTCATTGTCTCCAACGAGACATTGATTTTCATTGGAGTCATGGTAAAAGACACATTAAGTATTGGTCCTTTAATTTATGCAGAGGAAGGTATGGTCAAGCTCATGTGGTGGTTCTTAAGAATTGGAGAAACTGGTTCTGAAACTGAATAGAGGCGCTTTCTGCTTATGTCATCGATGTTGGAATAAAGCTAACTAGATGTAAGTTAGAGTAAGGGACTTAATCTCCCTTTAAAAAGGTCAACCATGGATGATTAACTTTAGAACACCATGCATGCACAAAAACATTTTTTATTCCACCAAATTGCAAAATCTGGGATTGCAGACGACTACTACTGCCAAAATAACGAACCAAGTTGCAAATTTTACAATCAACTATTAAGACCAAAACTAATTATACGAGTTGATGTTGGCAATCTAAATAATAATGAGCACTTCCAAATTCAACTACTGTAGCCTAAAAAGTATACTATTCGGTATACTATGAACCAAAAAAATATTATTCCATATGAATCAAACTGAAAATGCATTCGAATCGAGGAATCTATTTGAGATTTATTGAACAGGCTAATATATTTGAGATGTATCAATTGAATTGAAGCCATATTCATACGATGCAATCGAATCTATTTGTGGGTCACGAACTATAACCAATTAAAAAGCAACTAACATGCATAAAATTTATCAATGGAGAAGGATGATATGAGCTTGAGAGGAGCAGCTCAAGAAAAAAAAAAGTTGGAACTAGAGTGATTTGGATTTTATTTGATAGAGGGCACTTTGGTATTTTTATTCTAACATAAAAAGCCGGAGGTATTCCTCGAAGCAGTTTATCCTAGGGTAGGGGTAAAATCTGTCTACATCCCACCTCCCCTATACCTCGCTCTGACGGGATTGGGTATGTTGTTGTTGTACTCAACAGATGGATTAATAAACCCTCCTTTCACAATATTTTAAAGACAAAACCATCCTATCTTGACTCCAACCAAACAGACCATGCTACCGTACGCCCTTAGTACTATCATTATGACATTCTACCGAATATAATAACAAATAGGACTATTTCGTCAAGCGTTTTTATAATAAACAAATACCTCCGCACTTGAGTGAATCTGAATCTTTTCATCACCTTTGTTATTTTCCTTTTCTTGCGCCTTCATCTCTTTATCGTGCTTCTCCTTCCTCTCTTTCTCCTATTTCTCCTTGCCTGATTGATGAATTAAAGCCAAACCAAAAACATATCCAACTTTAGGGTCATTTGGCTGAAAAACATATTCATCAATTAAAAACATCAAGAGGCCATTTAGTTGGCGAACTTTTCCGTTTTAAAAAAATGAAAAGATGTTTAGATGAAGCTCTTTTCAAGCATTTTTCTTTTTATAATCAACTTTTCTTTCCCTTCATATTGGATCTTTATACATTTTCATACGTTTTTTATACGTCTTTACACGTTTTTATATTTTTTTCATCCGTTCTTGTCCGGTTTAATCCGTTTTGTACGTTTTTGTACTCTTTTGTACGTTTTTATATGTTTTCATCCGTTTTTTTACTGTTTTTATACGTTTTTGTATGTTTTATACGTCTTTGTACGTTTTATAAGTTTTTCGAAGTAAAGTTCTTGACCATCTCCTTGTAATCATCATTATCTAACAAATCAATCTCAATTGTCATTACTCATTAATAATTTATCATACTTTAAAATTATTAGACAAACGCATTAACTCAAGTTCTAAACCTTAAGGGAGAAACTACAACATGCAATAAATAAACCATTCATACACTATTACTCTAATATACTAGTAACTTAATGAGTGATAATAAAATAGAAAACTCAATGTCCAATGATTAGTGATGCAACTGTCACAAAAATGTGTGCAATATATTTTTGGTTTAATAATTCATCACCTATGAACATCTTTTCTAATGTCTCATATGCCAAAAACTAGTGTATGCATAAAACTTTTTAAGGATTATTTATAAAGTTTGTAAAATTTTGGGAATTTTATTGAAAGTCAATTAGCTAGTTTACGGTTTTACCTCTTTAATAGCATATTACACACGTAGCAAGAATAAAGAGTTGATTTAAATACTAATAATTGACAATGAATCAACAAATTATAACTAGTTAAAGAATAAAGATTAACCCTAACAAACTGAAAATCTTAATTAAAAATTCAAAGTAAAAAAAATAGAGGTTTACCTTATAATAGCCAAAACAAATAAATTATCAAAACTACTCGTATGAATATATACTTATAGAGAGTAAAATCTAAATTGCAAAATGTGTTTGGGCTTTTTACAAAGGCCCATGGTGCCCCTCCTAGGCTCCTAGTCTAAAATTTGTATATTTTCTTGTTTTAGTTGTTACGAAGTTTTTTATTTTTTTTATTATTATTATTTTTTTAATGGTGAATGTTGCAGGAACCAGAGTTTGAGGAAGCTGCATTTATTGCTCCATTAAACAAAGTTGTTAAATGTAAAACTCAATTTGGATGGCATTTATTGCAGGTTTTATCACGGAGGCGTGCGTTTTGTTACATTATAAATTACAATATAAAGAATTGTAAAAACTAAAAAGTTTGAAACCAAAAAGTTGACGACTGGTGAACAAGAAGTAAAGCAAGATCGCATACATAAAGTGTTGTAGATGCTCAATTTGGATGTTTGATATAGAAATGAGAGTGGGAATTAGTCCTGAATCAAACTTAGGAAGCTCATGTCCTTTAGTCCAGTTTTGACAACGCTTTAATATAAGTATATCGGCTAAATCTAAGGCCTTTCTTTCAAAACACATGCGCCATTAGTTATCAATGTTTTATGAAAGTCGTGAGACAAAATACAAGATCATTTATTCTTTTTGATATAGGATCAATGTTTGTGTAGATGTTCTCTAAATAATGACATACGGGACTTGCATCATCTCCCAATTTTTGCTAAAATATGTAAAAGGGTATATTTGATCTTATCTTATGGCTATAAATAGAGAGCTTTGTAGTAAAAGCTGGGATAAATATACTCGATCTCGCTTCGACAAGATACAGAGAAGTAGGATGTAGATAGTTACCCGAAGATAAGGAGAGTAGGAGACTACTTCTAAGAAAGACCTCAAGCAAGCTTTGTATTTAGAGATGACCATTTCAATCTGAATCCCAATAGCAAACCATGTTATGCATTTAAATAAGGTCACATTTTGATTTAGTTAACAAATATTGAATGCATTTTTTGATATAAAAAAATAATTATGTTTATTGTGACCGGATATTAGCAAAACCCATAACAGAAAAAGCTGAAGGCCGAGTTTATTGTACTCAAGTCATAGTATACTAAAAGAAAATTTACAGTGTATGAGGATTGTCTCAAGTTGAAAAATAAATTTGACTCAAGTTGGGAAAGTGTGAGTCATTGGATTTGATCCAACGGCTCAAATTAAAATCTTTTAATTTGAGCCATTGGATCAAATCTTGATCCAATGGCTCACAAATGCTCAACTTGAGGAGAAAGTAATGAGAGAGGATCCTCACCCATAATCCCAACTACTGAGAGTCGCATTGTAAACTATCGTAGTTTCATCAAAAGACAATACATGAAAAAGAATGCAAATACGGTTTCATTAGTTCAACTTCTTTAAGACTAAACTTGTTTTTACCAAACCCCAAGGCTGTGAGTTGCTTTTGTGTTCTGTGAAAAGTAAAACAAAGAGTTGAACAAATTCTCTATTCATCAATAACATTTAATACACCCCACGGGATATAAAGATGGAACAAATGCAAAGTAATAATCTCGCACACTACAAATTTCACTTCTTCGAACCTAATGCCTTCATAAATGTGATCCCGTAACGGTAAACATCCACGATGTGCTCTAACCGTAGATAGTCTTCCTTGACATCAAAGCCGCTTACGGGTTTTTGGCTTCATTACTCTGATCATGCTAGAGAGTGCCGATTTAAATCCCCAACGACGAGAGGAATTTGCTTGATCCAATTTCTTATCCCCTCCACATGCTTGGCTCACCAACCACCAAACAAGTAGACAATAACCAAGTTTATTATAAAGTCAACATTCTATCTATGAAGAACACTTTATATTGACCATAATTTCAACCACATGACCAAACATAAATGAAAACAAAGTGGTTATTTCAACCAAATAATCAAGAAAAGAATAAGATGAACGATCAAAGACACCTAGAAGACCGTTGACTCGTTGAGATACGCCAATCTTATTAATATGCTAGAAGATTACCACTCCGTCCAAAAGACAAATACTGCAGTTTTGACTAGGTAAATGTCAAATTTGTTCTTTCAAAACGTGCACATTCTAAATGTGATTCCGTAACTGGGTAAAACATATTTGATTGTGGACATTTTTATTTAGCACAAAATGGTAAAGCTAGTAAACATATTTGATAGTAGACATTTTGTTTGGAATGACCTAAAATAAAAATGTAAAATAGAAATGTGAACTCGTTTTGGAACAGAGTACGTAATAAAGATTCAGTTTGATTCGGAGTATATAATTCTTGAATCTCTTTATACATTGGACTAGATTGGAAAAGATGTTGGAAGACCAATTGGTTGGTTCATAAAAAAGTCACTTCTAGGAAAAAAAAAAAAAAACAAAAGTCAAGCGGTTCTACTACAGAATCTGCAACAGAAAATACAAGCTGCAATTTGAATTGTGGAGGTTTCAAATGTAACTTACCAGGCTCAATAGATAATAAAGTTTTACCAAAAGAAAGAAAAAATTTGTTGCCATACGAAAAGCCGTTGCCACTTGTAATCAAAAGCAAATATCCAGAAAAGCTGCTATTACGCCCAAAATGGAAACCCAAACACCCCTTTAGCAGTTGCAATTGGTATAGCAACAAATTTGTTATTACTTACTTTAGTTTGTTTCATCTTCCATAAGCTTCCTCTCAATCCCCATCCACCAACACCGCATAACACCCAAGATTCAAAAACAAGCCTTTAAAGAGAAAACGAAAAGCCGAAAAGAAAATGTAAAAACAAAGTTTAAACCTGAAACAGAATTCAAAAGGAACGAAAAACAAAGCTTTTGATGTTACTACCAAAAAGGGCATTTGGGAAGGACGAGTTTTAGCAAAACCACATGATAAGAGGCATGACAAATCTTTATCAAATGCAATGACATGTTTCATAAACCCGCCTATAGTCAGAATTTTAGCATAACTAAAGAAATATAAACATACCTCTTCCCAGTACCAGTTACTCTATGGTCTTCATTATGAACTTGTAATACTCGGTTACGTACCATCCATAGCCTTTCAACAAAAATAAAAAATAAAAAATACGCACCATGCTGGCTCCAGCTAACAGTATGATTGACCATAATGTCATCTGCCCTTTCTGTCACAGGATGCTGCCTGGTAACTACATCAGATGACTTCCCAAACCCTCAAACACACACACCTAGCTCCAAAAGATTCTACGGAGAATCCTTTCCGTAAATTAAAATGTTTTGTGGAAAGCCCACCATATTAAACTTGTCCGGAAATAAGACTAGAGTGAACTCTTTGGTTTTCCCGGAGAGAACATGTGCTGGTTTAAAGGTTTTACATTTCAAGTCTTTGTTTTTAAGGTCAAATAAATTACAACCAGCCTAGAACACATTCAGAATAAACATAGTGCAATGTTTTAAAAACCGTAGTCAACCCGAAAAACATCAAAGAACGTAAAAAGAACATTTGATCAAAAACCATCTTAATAGTAGGCAACCATACCCACAATGACCATCATACTTATCAACTTTCAATACTTTTAGGGATTTTGGCCAGCTACAAAGCTTTTATTTTTCATTCTGAAAAGTTCAATGGTTGGTTAACCTGTTCAAACTAAAAAGTAAACAAAGGCTGCAGAAACTATATATCTGTCCCTGCGCCAGCTGGGGCTACTGCATTAATATAGCTTAAAATATAATTTTGCGCCCATATGAAATAGTTCAGACCATTATGGTAGAAAAAAATCAACATCCTTCTCAATAAAACATTATAGAATCCAAACTAAAGTGTATCCCTTTTGTATATTCGCAATTTCGCATATAAGTTTAGAAATCAAACAACTGTTAAGTAAAAAATCAATTTTCAAAGCAAACGAATTCCATACTGGTTCAAGAATAAAAATTAGAATCCAAACTAAAGGATCTCTAACTGGTTCAAGATATTAAAAAAATAATAAATAAAAATAAAAAATCAATATCAATATATCGAATATACACCTGCTCACATTACACCGAAAATCAAGTTATAAAGCTTTGCACCAAAAATTAAAGCATATATTTGCAAAGGGTTTGAGTTCATGTAATTGTGTGCTATATAGTTTTAAACATTTTTGAGAGAAAAATAGCAATATTTCAAATTTTGTTCTTCTATAAATCCATGCCCAAATGTTGCTGGTCATTTGTTCAATAATCTATCAGTTGTAATTAAGCTTATGGCAATGTTTTGCCAATGAAATCATTCTTTGCCAACGAAAAAATGTATTATCTGAATCCACAGAGAACCCACAACTCTGTGAGGCTTTCTCACTGCCATGTAACAGGGAAATACCTGAAACAGCGACCGGTATAGGAATCTATGAGCAGTACAAATGCAGCCGACCAACGGAATGCCCAGCTCATTCTATAACAAAATGATAGAAAACACTAGCTGATAATAACAGTAAGCCAAAAAATAACAACCCGCTGCAAGTGATGCAATTATAGTGAAGTAGTAACTTCACCATAAAACTTCTAACAGGAATAACTAAACAAATCATGGAAGTACAAAAATAAGTGCATACAACTTTAGCTATCAGAGGTATGGCATCATCATTGCACATTTACAAGCTCACTAAAACGGTTTTTTAAAAAAGATAATAGAATTAAAAATACCACATTGTTTCAAAAGAGTTCGCGAAACCAAGTTACGTAAGATAAAGAAATACGGGTTTACAAAGCTGCTATTAAGACAAATGATAACTTTTTGCTACATATAATAAAGACTCCATTTGCATAACTTTGCCGGGAACTTGAGAAGATTCAGCTGGTGTCCAAAACAAAAACATGATGAAATCTGCACAATAAATAACATTATAAAAACTTGATTTCAAAAACAACATTCCCAGCTGAAAACAGTTTATTATCATCTGAAACTGAAAAAACATTAAGAGTTTGAAGATTAAGTTTGATTTGTAAACTAAACTTGCCCAAAAACTCATGTAACACATAACAAACCTTCTTCAAAGATAATATCAGTTGTTAACAAAAGTTCAAATCAGTAGGTTAAACAAAAAAATAACACTGTCAAGTCGCATTTTTATAAATCACATATATGAATAACTGAATACAAACGTTTATGGAGATACCAAGATTGATGACCTGCACCAGTAGCTAAATGTATACTAAAATATAGATAAAGCTAAATGCACATCAAACTTATGTACACATGCATATTCACTAATTCACATATATATGCACAAACAAACATTTATCTAAGAACAGATGCTGTCGTGTTGATAAACAGTAAGATGAAGCACGAGTAAGTGTAATGCAAGATAAATCAAAATCTACTGCAATGAGAAACTAGTATGAAAAGCATTATACCAAGCAGAGCAGAATCCAATTCTAAATCAGTTGCTTTCTAATGTAAATTCATTTGTGGACTTCGAAAATATATTGCGCTTAAAAAAATATGTATCATTTAGTTTTGAAAGAATTTTGGATGATCAAATTGTTGTAAACTACATTCAAATAAGAGCGAGAAAATTGCTACTTTTGAAAAACTATTTATGGTTTAAACCTGCAATGAATGTGTAATCATCAACCATATAACAAACAGCAAAGTGCACAACAACAACAACAAATTTTAAAGCATAGAAAAGTTGATTAATAAAAAATCAAATTGTACCGACTCACCTAGCGACCATGACCCATGTAAGGTGGACCACCCTGCTGCCTATTGCCTCCCTGACCACCCTGCGGATTAGGGTATCCTCCTTGTTGACCACCATAGCCTTGATTTCCATACCCACCCGGCATCCCTTGCGGCGGCCCACCAAGTCCCAAAAGATTCCCAAGTCCAGCTCCTTGAGTAGCAAGTAATGCAGTCAACGCCTGACCCAAAGCCGGAGTCAAAGCAGGATTAACACCACCTTGATTATAAGACGGACCCGAAGGAGCCATCAAATGACCACCACCAACATGTCCTCCACCAACATGTCCTCCATACTTACCCTTCTTCGACGGATAATGATTCCCCCCACTACTTCCACCACCAAACTGATGCGGCTGCTGAAAATGAGATTTCCCCTGCTTAGGACCATCAACCGCTTTCTGACAATGCAAAGTATGCCCTTCAAATATCTTATGAGGCTCCTCCAACGCCTTCTTCGCACTCTCAACACTCTTATAAACAAACAACGCAAACCCTCTCGGCTTCCCCGTCTGCTTATCCAACCCCAAGGGCCCATCATCAATCTCCCCAAATTTCGCAAAAAACTCCGTCAGCTTCCCGGGGTCAATATCCGCAGCCACATTGCTGACAAATATCTTCCTCTGCGTATACTCCGAAACCTGCGACACAACGGGAGGAGGCGCAGGGACCGGGCCAGCAGACGCCAGCTGACAAGAAGTCATCCTGTTGCCAATCTTCTTCTGAGGCTCCTTTAACGCCTTCTGCGCGCCAGACCTGTGCTTAAACAAAATAAACGCATACCCTTTGGACTTGCCAGACACTTTATCCGCCACAGCTTTACAATCCTCGATTTCGCCATATCGACCAAACTCGGATGTCAAAACATCAGCATTCGTGTCCCAACCTAAACCATGAACAAAGATCTTCCTATGAGCAGGATCAGCATCAGCTATCTTCTCAACACTTGATATAAACTCGGGGTGTTTGGATACAGCTTCTTTTAAAAGAAGCACCAGCTGCTCCTTTGAGAAAGGCTCTAGAAGCTTCTCCACTGGCTCATCTTCTTCTTCTTCCTCCTCCTCTTTGATGACGTCACCAGTGACGTCATTGTTTTCTTCTTGTTGTTCTAGTTCTTCTGCTGGTTCCTCCTCCTCCTCTTCTATTTCTTCTACTTCTTCTTCTTCTTGTGGGTCTTCTTCCTCTTCTTCTTCGATGACGTCATCGGTGTCATTGGTGGGTTGTTCTTCTTGTTGGGGGTCTTCCACTGGAAGGGTTTGTTGGTCTTCTTGTTCTTGGGGTTCTTCGGTGGAAGGTTGGGAAGCACGGGATTTTCGTTTTTTGGCCATGGAAGATGAGATTGTTTTCTTTTTAGGGTTTTGTTTTTGGGGATAGAGAGAATGAATGAGATGAGTGGTGTGTGAAGGGAGGCTAGGGTTTAGATTCAGAATAGATTGTTACAATTATTTGCTTTTTACTTTTTAGGGTTATAATAAGAATATTTTTTTAATTTTACAGATTTAGAGAGCTAGGTGCAACGGCAATGCTCAGTTCTTGAGTTTTAAGTGAAAAGAAATGGAAAAAAATAGAAAATGAAAAAGCAAGGGAAAAGTGAAATTACATATATGTCATTTAGTTGTTAATGTAAAATGTTTTAAAAATAGTATATTAGTCTTCACATAACAAAAGTTTCCTTTTTCTTTTCTTTTCTTCCCAACCTAAAAGTGTGAGGAAGATTTACTTAACTAAATTTTCTCACTATTTCCTTTCCACTTCTCTTTCCTCACTTAAAAAAAACTCAATAACACAAAAACCTATCAATTTTCTTTCCTTTCTTCTTCCTTTCAAACTTGAGAACTGAGCGTTGTTATTCACATTGCTAAATCAGCTTTTATCACATAACATTTTTATAACACAAAATCATAAAGACATCATCTATGGTATAGCACAAATTATTCGTATAATAGATTTCAGTTTTTATTTTATTTTTTATTTATTTAAAAGAAGCACATTTCATTAAACACAACTCAAATTACAATACATAAAAAAAAATACTTTAGTTAACTACATTTCTAGTCCTTGTGGTTTATCAGGTATTTCATTTTCAGTATAATTCTGAAAAGGTCTCATGTTTGGTCCAAAAGTGAAACACACATTTCGGGTTTGGTCCAAATTTATTAACACAATTATTTTAACTTCAATTAACTGTTAAATAGAAAGGTGTATTTGTGTTTTCATATGCTATACATTAGAAAAAAATTGTAAACTGCAAAAGTGTTCCTGTAGTTTGCCATTTTTGTAAAAAATGACCCTTAAAACTTAAAATTGCGAAAAATGTACCTGTGGTTTCTAATTTGTTGCAAATTGTCTCTTTTGGCTATCAATCGTTACAAATCCCTGTTAGTGAGTCCTCACGTGCGTTTCACGTGACGGTATTGACGACGTACAGTACGGATAGCAGGCCTACTGGGCCTGGACTATCTCACACGAACTGAGCTCCGGCTCAACAAAAAACAAAACTGGGCTCCGGCCCCAAAAGCACAACTAGGCTCCGGCCCAATAAGCCAAACAAGGCCAAAAGCCCATGTCACGAGCATGGCACAGTTCGGACAAACTGGGACACATACTGATGCGTGGAATTGCGCCCTCGCAAAAGGTTTTACCTCTCAAGGGATCTTGAGAAGCTTGCAATCCCCACCAGGCAGTTTACCTGTTCGTTGTAGTATAGTATAGTGACAAGTACCGGGGGATTGATCGTTCAACTCAAAGAATAGTGTTCGCTAGGGTTAAAACTCACAAAAACTAGGTCTAAAGGTGAGGGATGACTCTTTTTGTATTTTTATATTTTAAATGAAAGCAAGTAAAATCTCGGTTTTTGGAAGAAGTTGACGGAATTAGTTGCTAATCAACTAACCTAATTAACTAAAGATGCAATCAAAATAAAATAAACTAAACTTAAACTAATTTGTGGTGTAAACAATAATGAGAGAAAATTGTGTTTACTTAGATTTCACTACTCCCTAGCTATCTTTTACAGGTTGATTAGTTTGTTACAATTGCATGGATGACGGGTTATATTCCTTAATACCATTCGTAGGGCCGTGTACGATCTTCCCTAACTCTATAAGCTTCTACCTCTTCATATGTCGAGCCGACTACTAGCTCCTAACATGGCCTCATTAGTAGTTACCTACGCATTAAATACAACCAAAATATCGTAGTACACCTCCGATCATGTTTCTTAAGACGTTCAAGCAAGTTACCAATTGGAAGTCTGCCAATTTTCTTAAGCCTAACATCGAATTCATTCATCCACAACAATTATAAGCAAACAACCAACCCATAATCAATATCTAAGTTTCATTACATCTAAGCAACACACAAAGAAAACCTAGCCTAGCATGTTAAAGAGAAGACAAGCGTAAGATATAATCAAACAACACATAGACATATTGAATGATTTGATGAAGGACTTATCTTCAATTAAGCATGGAAAAAACAAAGGGTTGAAACCCTTAAAAAAGCTGTAAAATTCGTCTAGGGTTTACTCCCTTCAAAGTTGCACACAATGAATAAAAACTAGAAAACTATATATAGATTTTGTATCCTGACGGCGTCAAGAGTAATGTGTGACGCCGTCAACTCGCCGCCAAAATAAACTAGTATTGCCTAGATCCACTTCTGACACCGTCACTCTTTAAGGACTCTGGACCGTCACTCTTTGCAGTTACTCTTGATGGCCTTGACAATTTAATACGTGACGCCGTCACGACCCCTTCACAAAACATTCTGGCACGTCACGTGTAATTGATTTATCCACCCCTTTGTCAACTCATGACGCCGTCACTAGCAATATGTGACGCCGTCAAGTGCAATTTCCAGCATGATTTTGAGACTTTCTCGTTTTCTTCACTTTTTTGCTCAAAAAACATCAAAAATGCTCCATTTTGCAAATTTCCTCTCAAAAGTACCTAAAATGACAAAAGGAACGATTTAGGGCAATATTTGATCAAATAATCTCGACTTTGGCCTTAAATGACCCCCCAAAAGCGGCACACTTTTCGCTTCATCAAATACCCTTACACTTGAGCTTTGCTTGTCCTCAAGCAAATGCGTTTTTATTCTAATCAAAATACAAGTTATGGGTCATTTAACACTAATATAAAAGTAATTGCAACAAATAATCGTTCCACTTCAACCAAAAACAAGCACGGAAATTATACACTAGCACCTCACAAATAGTGTTTAGATACTCACATCTCTCGGGTGTAATAAAGCATATATCACAATATGGAAATGGAAAACATCTCTCACTACCTGTCATAGCAAATAGATTACCATAGGCTTGGGAAAGGATCAAACCTCCACCACTTGGCGTAAGCACCTATGATAAACTATCAAAGAGGTCTTTTAAAGGGTTATAACGTGAGGTGTAGGGATATGATAAACACGGTTTTGTTGGATAAAGGCAATATTTACTGGTGGCGAGTTAATCATCTTGGTCAATTACATGTACAATGTGGCGTTGCTAAGCCAAGACTCGACTCGACTTAAGCTAATCATAATGATACGTGGGAATCGCACCAGGCTTTACCTCTCAAGGGATCTTGAGAAGCTTACAACCCCCACCAGGCAGTGTACCTGATCGTTGTAGTATAGTATAGTGACAAGTACCGGGGGATTGATCGTTCAGCTAGGAATAGTGTCGCTAGGATTAGAAAACCTAAATACTAGTTCTAAAGATGAAGGATGATTATTTTTGTATTTTTATATTATTTTTAGAAAGCAAGTAAATATCTCGGGTTTTAAGGATTTGGGCGGAATTAGTTGCTAGTCAACTAACCCAATACTAAAGATGCAATCAAAATAAAATACTATAAATGAAAATAAACTAAATTAACTAAGGTTGTGAGCAATAAGTGGAGAAGTTGTGTTTACTTAGATTTCACTACTCCCTAGATATCTTTTACACGTTAATTACTTGTTATAGTTGCGTGGATGACGGGTTGTATTCCTTAATACCATTCATGGGGTGGCGTAGGGCTGAGCAAACGGACCGGATGGACCGGACCGACCGACAAAACCGACCGGACCGAGACCGACCGGACCGGACCGACCACATTCGGTCCGGTCCTCGGTCTAAGCTTTTTGCCAAATTCGGTCCTCGGTCCGGTCCGGTCCGGTCCGGACCGACCAAAAACCCGAAAAAACTTGCCTAATTGGACCGGACCGACCGAAGACCGACCGGACCGGACCGAGACCGGACCGACCATATTCGGTCAGGTCTCGGTCTATGGTTTTTCCGGTTCTCGGTCCTCGGTCCGGTCCGGTCTTGGTTGGTCCGGTCCGGTTTTCGCCCGATGCTCAGCCCTAGGGTGGCGCACTTAATTCCCCAATCCTATGAGTGCCTACTTCACTCCTATGTCGAGCCAGCTAAGAAGCTCCTAACATGGGATCATTAGAATTTACTCATGCATTAAATACAACCAATAAAACCTAGTGCACGTCAGTTCATGTTTCCTAAGACGTTCAAGCATGTTACCATTTGGAGATCTGCCAGTTTTCTTAAGCCTAACATCGAAATCATTCATCCAATACAACCATAAACAAGTAATCAACACATAATTAACATCTAGGTTTCATTAGATCTAAGCAAACACAAGATAGATCTAGCCTGGCATGATGGAATTAAGACAAGAACAAGATATAGACAACCAACACATAGACATATTGATTGAATTAAAAGAATACTTATCTCAATTACACATGAAAGGGTTCAAGGGCTGAGAACCCTTGAAAAACCTGTAAAATTCGTACTAAGTTCGGCCTTAGGGTTTCTCCAAAACTTCTCTTTTTTTTTTAATGAAAATTAGAAAACTATATATAGGAAATTGAGGCTGACGGCGTCAAGACAAAATTGGTGACGCCGTCATCTCGCCGCCAAAATACTCCTCGGATTGCCTTGATCTACTTTTGACGCCGTCACGTTATAGCATTTTCCAGGCCGTCCCGTATTTTACTCTTGACGCTCTACCTTGTGACGCCTTCAATTCTGTACTGGGCCGTCATGAAAATTACTCTTGACGCCGTCAGGATTTTCTTCTTGACGCCGTCACCTACTGTTCCCAGCAAGGAAAATTAAGACTTTGGCGTTTTCTTTACTTTTATGCTCCAAAAACGTCCGAATTACTTCCTTTTCCAGATTTCTCTCCCAAAGTACCTAAAATCACAAAAGGAACTATTTAGGGCAATATTTGATCAAATAAATTCAATTCTGGGCTTAAATGACCCCTTAAAAATGGTTCATTTTTCGCCTCATCACATAACTAATCAAAAACATAAAACAAACACAAAAGGAGATGGGATGGTAGTCCGTATGTTTTTCTATTTTTTTTCTATTTTTTTTCTTTTTCTTGATTTTTTCGATTTTTTTTTTTTTTTTTTTTTTTTTTTTTTTTTTTTTTGCATACACACTTACAATACCATCCAAAATAATACATCATAGGGAATTTGCATTCCCCTTACATTTGAACTTTTACATACCTTACAATCAACTATTCTAACGACTCGAATCAAGATAATCAAAACAATTGGAGTACTTTTTAAGATTAACGAACATATGGGGGTAATATATGATGTTCTTCCCCATCACTAGTACTTTACCCATGAGTCCCAATCGTTCCAAAATAATATGTACAAGATATGACTCGACTTAGCAACCATGTAATCAATTAGATGATTAACTAAAGGGTTGATGAGGCGAAAAATGAACCGTTTTTAGGGGGTCATTTAAGCCGGAATTGGAATTTATTTGATCAAATATCGCCTTAAATCGTTCCTTTTGTGATTTTAGGTACTTTGGGAGTGAATTCTGGAAAAGGAAGCATTTTGGACGTTTTTCGAGCATAAAAGTGAAGAAAATGGCAAAGACTTAATTTTCCTTGCTGGGAACAGTAGATGACGGCGTCAAGAAGAATTTTATGACGGCGTCAAGAGCAAAATGGATGACGACCCAGAGAAAACGTGACGGCGTCAGAAGTAGGGCGTCAAGAGTAAATTTGGTGACGGCCTGGAAAAAGATTACACATGACGGCGTCAGATATAGATCTAGGCAGTCCGAGAACTTTATTGGCGACGAGATGACGGCGTCAGATTTTTCCTCTTGACGCCGTCATCACAAAATCTATATATAATTTTCTATTTTTCATTCATTAAGAGAGGAACTTGTGTGGAGAATTCTAGGGCCGAACCTAATAAACCCTAGGTCGTTTGTAACAGTATTTTCAAGGGTTTTCACCCCTTGAAACCCTTCATGTTCAACTAAGATAAGTTTTCTTTCAATTCATTCAATATGTCTATGTGTTGTTTGAATATATCTTATGCTTGTCTTGATTTTAACATGCTAGGCTAGATCTTTTGTGTGTTTGCTTAGATGTAATGAAACCTAGATGTTGATTATACGTTGATTGCTTGTTTATAGTTGTAATGGATGAATGATTTCAATATTAGGCTTGAGAAAACTGGTAGATCTCCATTGTGTAACTTGCTTGAACGTCTTAAGAAACATGAACCGATGTGTACTAGGTTTTTATGATTGTATTTAATGCATGAGCGAATTCTAGTGATCCCATGTTAGGAGCTTCTTAGCCGGCTCGACATAGGAGTGAAGTAGGAGCTTATAGGATTGGGGAAGTAAGTACGCCACCCCATGAATGGTATTAAGGAATACAATCCGTCATCCACGCAACTGTAACAAGTAATTAACCTGTAAAAGATATCTAGGGAGTAATGAAATCTAAGTAAACACAATTCTCCCATATATTGCTCACACCACTAGTTTAACTTTGTTTATTTTCATTTTTATTATTTTATTTTGATTGCATCTTTAGTTATTGGATTAGTTGACTAACAACTAATTCCGCCCACTCCTCCAAAAACCGAGATTTTATTTGCTTCTATAAAACATAAAAAAATACCAAAAGAATCATCCCTCACCTCTAGACCTAGTTCTTAGGCTTTCTAACCCTAGCGACACTATTCCTGAGATGAATGATCAATCCCCCGGTACTTGTCGCTATACTATACTACAACGATCAGGTACATTGCCTGGTGGGGGTTGTAAGCTTCTCGAGATCCCTCGAGAGGTCAAGCCTGGTGCAATTCCCACGCATCAAGTTTTTGGCGCCGCAGCCCGGGAAATAGTTATTGTCTAGGTTAGGATTTCTTTTTATTAGGTCTACTTGCTAGATTCCTTTCTAGTAAGACTTTATTTTTATTTTTAGGTTCTCTTTAGTCTATCTTATTCTTCGTGTTTTTGTTCGTAATTCTTACCATCCGACATCATGGAGGATGGTAACATCTTTGAACTCATCAACCCACCACAACAAGACCACCCACAAAACCCACCACTAGCTAACCAACCTCTTAGGCCCCGAACCCTAGGAGAGTACTCCCGACCTAGCAACCAAGGCTACCGAAACACCATTGAGCTCACCCAAGGAGCCAATGTGTCTCCCTTGCGATCCGACACCATCCGGTTGGTGCAAAGCAGATGTGCATTCCATGGACTTCATTCCGAAGATCCAAATCAACATCTCAAGGACTTCCTTAAAATCGTAGATTCTATAGACCTTGATGTTACAACTAGAGAGTCAACCCGATTACGCCTATTCCAATTCTCTCTACGTGATCAAGCTAGTCAATGGCTTGAGCGTTTACCCGCGGGATCCATCACCTCATGGGATGATCTCACCACTCGTTTCCTTGCTCAATTTTTCCCACCAGGGAGAACTACCAAGCTTAGAAATGATATATTGATGTTCCAACAACGTCAAGGTGAAACTCTATATGAAGCATGGACTCGTTTCAAGGACTTACTCCAAAAAGTCCCTCATCATGGCATAGATCTTTGGCTCCAAGTCCAAATCTTCTATGACCATATTGATCTTTCCACAAGGCGAACCATTGACCAATCAGCCGGTGGCAAGCTACGTGATCTAAGTGCGGAAGAATCATGGGAACTCATAGAAGATCTTGCTCTCTATGACAACAAAAGTTGGAATGATCCCCGTGATTTGAACAAAATGGTCAAGGCAATATCTTTGCCTTCGAACAATTCCAGCACTCCCGACCGTAGGATCATGGAACTTGAGGACCAAGTCAAGTTTCTCATGAAATCTTACAAAGCTCCTAAGCCTTCAAGCCAACTGAATAAAATCACTTCTTCATGCGAATTATGTAGTGGTCCCCATGACACTCGTGATTGTGTGGAACTCCCCGAAACAGCTTTTGCGGACTACACATCCTCGCGTACCGACGAAGCGGGAGATAAGTGGTACACTTTTAAACCCGAGCCAAACCCTTACGGTGATTCCTACAACCCTTCTTGGAAAAATCACCCAAACCTTAGGTGGAAGCAAACCAAAACAATTCTTCCAATCCGCCTAATCGTTACCAATCAAACGATCCACCCTCTAACCGTACTTGCAACAACAATCCTTCTAATAACTATGGTAGTACCAACAATCTTGAAGGATTGATGTCCAAGTATATGGCATCTCAAGAAGCTCGCATAGCTAGGTTTGTGATGAGGCGAAAAATGAACCGTTTTTAGGGGGTCATTTAAGCCCGGAATTGAATTTATTTGATCAAATATTGGCCTAAATCGTTGCTTTTGTGATTTTAGGTACTTTGGGAGTGAATTCTAGAAAAGAAAGCATTTTGGACGTTTTTTGAGCATAAAAGTGAAGAAAACGGCAAAGACTTAATTTTTCATGCTGGGAACAGTACATGACGGCGTCAAGAGCAAAATCCACGACGACCCAGAGAAAACTTGAAGGCGTCAGAAGTAGGGCGTCAAGTGTTATTTTGGTGACGGCCTGAAGAAAGATTACACATGACGGCGTCAGACCCAGATCTAGGCAGTCCGAGAACTTTATTGGCGGCGAGATGACGGTGTCAGAAATTTACTCTTGACGCCGTCACCTCACAAAATCTATATATACTTTTCTATTTTTCATTCATTAAAGGAGGAACGTGTGTGGAGAATACTAGGGCCGAACCTAATAAACCCTAGGTCGTTTGTAACAGCATTTTCAAGGGTTTTCACCCCTTGAAACCTTTCATGTTCAATTAAGATAAGTCTTCTTTCAATTCATTCAATATGTATATGTGTTATTTGAATATATCTTATGCTTGTCTTGATTATAACATGCTAGGCTAGATCTTTCATGTATTTGCTTAGATGTAATGAAACCTAGATGTTGATTATAGGTTGATTGCTTGTTTATAGTTGTAATGGATGAATGATTTCAATGTTAGGCTTAAGAAAACTGACAGATCTCCATTGTGTAACTTGCTTGAACGTCTTAAGAAACATGAACCGATGTGTACTAGGTTTTTATGATTGTATTTAATGCATGAGCGAATTCTAGTGATCCCATGTTAGGAGCTGCTTAGCCGGCTCGACATAGGAGTGAAGTAGGAGCATATAGGATTGGGGAAGTAAGTACGCCACCCCATGAATGGTATTAAGGAATACAATCCGTCATCCACACAACTGTAACAAGTAATTAACCTGTAAAAGATATCTAGGGAGTAGTGAAATCTAAGTAAACACAATTCTCCCATATATTGCTCACACCACTAGTTAATTTAGTTTATTTTCATTTTTATTATTTTATTTTGATTGCATCTTTAGTAATTGGGTTAGTTGATTAGCAACTAATTCCGCCCACTCCTTCAAAAACCGAGATTTTTATTTGATTTTCTAAAAACATAAAAATACAAAAAGAATCATCCCTCACCTCTAGACCTAGTTCTTAGGTTTTCTAATCCTAACGACACTATTCCTAAGTTGAACGATCAATCCCCTGGTACTTGTGATGAGTGCTCAAACACTCATCATTTTTATCGTATCTGGACTGCCAAAACATCCAAAAACACCCAAAAATGCATCAAAATACACAATTTATCCCAAAAGTGTGTTTTATATGTTTTAGATGCAAAATGTTTAAAAACAAATGAAAAACGAACAAAGTTTGCACAACCCTCCAAAAACCCACTCCCTGGCTTCAATAATTCAAAGAAAACGCCAAGGAGAATTTTGGCGCCAAGATTTAAACGGCCAAGATTAAAAGTTGTGATCCAATTGTTCAAAGTGAGTGCTGGGAAATGTCCAAAGGAAGTCAGAAACCCTAATGGGAGCTATATAAGTGAAGAGAAGCAGTGGAGTTAGTAGTTAGATTTTTTAGTATAATTTTAGTTGTATTTCAAGTATTGTAATTTGTATTCTCCAATCAAACTTAGCATTGTAATCTGTTCTCCTTTGATTAATATAAGTTTTAGTTCAAATTATTCCAATTTCAATTCAAGTTGCAGTTCATTCAAAAACACAAAAATAATAAAGAAAAATAAAAAAAAAAATGAAAAGAAGAAGCTGTGGAGAAGAGTAATTCATGGATGGTTCTGGTTTAGTACTCATGGGAGTGATAGGATGATACTTTTGGGTCTTGGTTCACCTTGGTTCTGAGTCTAAGCAGTTGTGAGTTCACATTTTACTTTTTAGCAAAATCATTGTAGTTATCTTATTGCTTATTCTGTTGTGTTTAATTATTGATGTTCATGTTTCTTTTGGATCTTTAATGCTTATTAAATGAGGATTGATTAATATTTCATAGTCTTGTTAGCATTTCACCTCATTTCTATTTTCAACTGTCCACATGGTAAATTGGTGAATCATGGATAGAATTAGCTAGCAGGTGTGTTTTTGTGCTTAATTTAGCTCATCTAATCATAATATGACATATTGAAGTAAAATCTTTGTTTAAATCACCTTAACTCAGTAAGAAACCACAAAATCAGGTTTTAAAAGGAGTGTTTGGTTGAGTCTGTTTGGATGAGTTCAAATGAGTTTCTGTTGCTAAGTCTAGTCTAAACATGACACAATAGGTTGTAATAGCTCAGTCAAACCCACAAACATTTGGGTCATTCCTCAGAAAGTCAAAATTCCATTTTAATCTCCATAATTGTTAACTGTGTAGGATTTAGGTTGTGATTTTCATTATATCATTGCATAGTTAGGTAACATAGATTATTTCAGTTCCCTAGTAGCTTATTATAACATATCAAGTCATTAGGATCAATCATAAACTCACCAAAGTCAAAGTGCATTGTTTTCTTAAAAAGTCAAAAGCTGTCTCAGTAATTTTGATCAAACTTGGGAGGTCTTTAAATTGCTTGATATAAGGTTTTAGGATCTGAGTTTTTACAAGCTCAATCTCTACCAGCTTGTTGATTTTTAAGAATTTTATTGGAATTTATGGAATTTGTTTAGTGGGTCCCACCAAGCCTCAAAGTGAGGTGCAGGGCAAGATACTTGCCCTGTCTCAGCTGTTCAGCCTCACACCACCCACTTTGGTGGTCCATAGTGGTTGACTCAGTGGGTCCCACACCCCATAAGCTGGTTTCCCCAACCCCCTCCTACCAGGGAGTGCCTTTTGAGCTTTTGTTTGGCCCCTAGTCCACTGGGCCCCACCTGAAATTGGTCATAAACCTTGTCCAAAACTGCCTCAGAAAATCAATAATCAAGTGCTTATTTGAGATTTTTGGCTTATTCTGGCCACATTGTTGTTTGATATCTGCTTATTCTTGTTCATTGGACTCAGAGAAACCAAAATCAATCATTGTGGACCCCACACTTTCACATTTGAGCTAAAAAGCCTCCACAGTCAACAAAAGTCAACTGTGGGAGTAATAAGCACTCCAAGTGCTTATTTATTGGGTTAAAATAAAAGTGTTTTCATTAAAAGCAGTTGTTTTTAGTTTATATTTAGTTTAGAAAAAGAAAAAATCCAAAAAACCAACTTTAAAAATAGTGATAGCTTCTATTTAATAGGATTTATCAATTTATTTTTCTTTTTAATTTATTTCTAAGTAATATATCACTTTTATATTTTTAGAAATTCTATTTTAGGTTAAAATAATTTTATAAATTTTTCCAGATTTTTATTTTGTCTTTTAGTGGTTTTTCTAATTAATTTTAGTTTAATTTAGTTTTAATTAATATTAATCAATTAAATAGCATAATTAGATTTTATATAATATAACCTAGTTTTTATAATTTTTCTAGCTTTTATTTTAGTTAAAACATTTTTATAAATTTTTCTAGAATTTTTACTGTTCATTTTCTATTTTCTATAATATAATTAGTTTAATTAGAAATTAATAAGTAATTAGATTAATAATTAGTTAATTAGCTTAAAAATACATAAAATTAACTTTTTATAATTTTTTAGGATTCCCATGATGGTTAATTAGATTTATAAAATTTTTCTTAATTTTCTAAGTCTTTTTAGTATTTTTAATAATTCTAATTAGTTTAATTAGTATTAAATAGATAATTAGTAATTAATTAATAATAAATAATTAAATAGTGTAAAAATAATTTTTATTTTTCTTAAAATTTTCTTTAATTATTAGGATTGTAAAAATATTAATTTTACACTTTTGACCCTTCCCGTCCATCAGTTGTACTTTTTGTTTTGTTCGTCTGTATACGTTTTTTAATTAAAACGTACGTTTTTAGGTTTTAGCTCAAATCTTCATAATCTAAATTCCCGTAATCAATCACGTAGCTTTCCTAAGCTATATTTATTAATAATTTCCAAATAATTCTGATCATAACCCTTTTCTGTGAATAATTACCCGATCACGAATACGCTAAAGTTACAATTCACACTTCAACGGGACTTAACGACCTGGTGATACCTTATATTACCCGGAGCATTGACCTAGGGAGTTTGACTTTGTTGACCATTGACTTGGTCAATTTAAGGTTGACTGTTTAGCATCAATCAATTTTTGGCGCCGCTGCCAGGGAGGTGTGCGCGTTTCTGCAGCGTCTTTCGAGATTAGTGTTATCTCACCTCACTCACTGTACAAATACCATCACTTGTGAATATTTTAAAAATCAAAACACATAAAAAAGTCATTAACACTTGATGAGTGCTCAAACACTCATCATTTTTTGTCTAATATGAACTGCAAAACATACAAAAAACACTCAGTAATGCATCAAAATACTGAAAATATTCCAAAATTGTGTTTTATATGTTTTAGATGCAAAACGAGCAAAAACAAATGAAAAACGCACAAAGTTTGCAAAATTGGCAGTTTCAGTCCCTCAACTTTCATAAAATTACAAATCTAGTCCCTGGATATTCAAAATATGGAAAATTATCACCAAAGATCCTTTTGAAATCATAAATTATCATATTTAGTCCTTTGGTGAAAAATTGGAAAAGTTTTGGAAATTTACACTTTTGGTCCCTGGAGTTTCAAACTTTGGCAGATTCAGTCCCTGGTGGGATAATTTTGAATGAAAAATCAATTTTGGTCCTTGGGAATTCACAAAAATCATTTTTAACCCTTGGATGAAAACTTTGAGGAAATTTCATGTTTAGTCCCCGGACTTTTGAAAAATGACACAATTGGTCCCCGGGTGTATTATTTTGGAAAAATATTATTTTCATCCTTGTAATATTTTTATGTTGTCAAAAATTTGTCTTTGTGAATACTTTGGAATTATGGCAAAACAGGTCCCTCACTTTTGGAAAACTACAAAAATGGTCCTTGTGATTTATTAGCTTTACCATATGGACCCTTTTATTTCATTTAATCCAATACCTACCCAACCAAACCTGATCCATGATTCAGCCCACCAAGCCCACCAAAATTCAGCCCACCCCCATGTTTAATACCACCTGGTCGTTGACCAGTCAACACCCCCAACACCAGATTACTATTCATCTTCTTCCCTAACACACCCTAATCTTCAGGTTCATGCCCCCCCTCCTCACCAAACCTCACCCACTATCATTAATATCTTTCACCTACAACACGCCAACCCCCCTCCTCATTTATTATCACACCAAACCCCTCAACTGCCCATACCAAATTTCCCGCCAAAACATGATTTGAAGGCTGAGATTAAATGGGAGCTATCCAATGGCTCAGGAAGGTGGGAAAAGTCAAATGAAGTCTCCAGAGCCTATAAAAGAAAAAAAAAAAAAAAAAAAAGAAGAGTAGAGAGCAGTAGTTAGAGTAGTATAATTTAGTTAGACGTTTTTATGTAATTTGAACTTTTAGTTGTTCTTCTCAGTTCAAATAACTTGTATTCAATAGTTTTAATGATATATGAACCTTTTTCATTCTCAATTTCACATCTTGTTAGTAAAAATTAGAATTTGCAATTTTCATTTAAAAATCCATGTTACCTTTAATGCTGTTTGAAGTTGTTGCTCAGTGGTAATTCAAGTTCATTTAAGCTCATTGATGAGTTTTCAAAAGCTTTCCAAGCCTTTTAATTAGTGTAGCTCAGTCCACCATAAAATCTCAAAAATACTCAATAAATAGGTCATAAATGAAAAATCAGTGTGGAGAAAGGTACATGCAAGGATCAAGGTTGATTTTGGATGAGGAATGGTTTTAGAGCTTAATGGTAAGCTATAGGATGTGCTTATGATCTCTGGTTCTCAGTTCTTAGCCTAAGTCAATTGTGAGTCCAAATCTCCACTCTTTGTATAATCTGTGTTAGTGAGTTTTTGTTGCTTATTATTGTTTGTATGTACTTAAATACAGTCATTTTAGACTAAAATTAGTTAATAACCTTTAATATTGGATCAGGGTGACCTTTTTCTTCACAAATCTTTCAAATAGCTAGTTTAAGGGGGTGTTTGGATCAGCCTATTCAGCTATCTTCTGGTTGTTGTTTTGTTGTTGTTTTGTTTTAGCCATACTACACTAGGTTGTTTTAGGTCAGTTTAGGTCTCAAATTCAAGTTTCTAACTGCCCAAAGTCAAAATCACACCCTTTCCCACCCAACAGTCCACTGTGGGTCAGTGGGTGTCACCAAACTCACCCATTTGCTTTTAAACTTGTGCATTAACCATGCTTTGGTCTTAAATTAACATATCAAAACTTATTAAATCAATTAGGACCAGTAGAAATTGGCCAAAGTCAAATAAGCAAAGTTTTTGCAAAAAGTCAAAAGTGGCATTTTAGATTTTTACCAAAGTTGCAAGAATTTATTAGAATTGTGTATTCACTTTCAAGTAGTGAAACTTGTTTGTATTTGCTCTCTACCAGTTCTACTTTGAGTTTCCATGGCCATTTGATTTTTGCTAATTTTTCTGTGGGCCCCACCTTGCCCTAAACACACCTGCAGGCTCAGCTGCTCCCCTGTGCAGCTGCACAGCCACCCAAACACCACCCTTTGGTGGTGTTTTCTGACCACCCAGTGGGTCCCACAACCCCCCACCTTGCACCATTCAACCCTCCCCATGGTAGGCTTTCATTATTGACCATTGGGTTGACCTCAATAGCCCTGGGACCCACCTGAATTTAGCCACCAAGTTTGTCCCATTTTCAGTTGTGAAACAAGTTCCAAGTGCTTATTGATTAGCTTATAGCTTATTCAGTGGTCCCATTGTGCTTTTTCCAGCTAAAACAAGTTTTAATAAGTTATTTGTATCAGTTTTGACCATTGTGGGTCCCACTCAATGCCATTTTAGCTTATTTTCTCTTTGGGTCAACAAAAGTCAACTGTCTTGACTTATTGGCTTATTCCAGCTTATTATTAAGTTCCAAAAAGTTTGTTTTTACAAAAAGTGTTTGTTTTTAAGTATTTAATAGGTTTGTAAAATAAAAATCAAGAAAAATCAATTTAAAATTAAGTGATAGTTTCTATTTAATGTAATTTAATTTTAATTTTCATTTTTAAATTTTAATTAAGTACTTAGCTTTTTTATATTTTTATTAAATTCCTCATATATTAAAGTATTTATAATAATTTTTTCAGATTTTTATTTTGTTATTTAGTATTTATTAGAATTAATATTAGTTTTATTAGAAATTAATTAATATTAATTTAAAATAGCATAATTAGTTTTTATAAGGTAAAACCTAGTTTTTATATTTTTTATAGCTTTTATATGTTATAAAGTAATTTTAGAAATTTTATTAGAATTTTTACTGTTCATTTAGTAATTTTCTTAATTTAAAATAGTTTAATTAGTAATTAGTAATTAATTAATATAAAATCACAAAAAGACAAAAATATTTATTTTTATTTTTTATACTTTCTTCAAGTTCATTTTTAAGTTTAGAAAATATTTTTGTAAGTTTTTAGTTTATTTTGTAACTTTTATCTTTTTTAGTTTATTATTAAATTAGGTTTAAAATAGTTTTAATTAATTAAATAGAATTTAAATATTAAAATAATCATTTTAATAACTTTATTTTCATTTTAAAATTTTCTTTTACTTTTAAGTTTGTAAAAAAGTCATTTTCACCCCCTGGGTGTTTTCAGATTTCAGTTTTTACGTTTTATTTTGTACGTTTACGTTTTATTTAAATGTAACGTACGCGTTTTTAAGTTTTAAACGTTTCTAGTTTTTTGTAATTTTCCCGTCTTATTCAAATAGCTTATTTAAGCTATTTCTTCGTATATTCCTTAGTTTAATCTCATCTCAAACCCATTTTCATCCAAATTCACCCGATCACGAAACCGTTTTATAACCATTCACACCTCGTCGGGACTTAACGACCCCGGGAAACCCTATATTCCACGGAGCATTGACTCTAGGCCTTTGACCTTGTTGACCATTCCTTGGTCAATTTAGGTTGACGGTTCGGGCTCAATCAATTTTTGGCGCCGCTGCCGGGGAGGTGTACGCGCTATTCTAAACGGTTTTTCTGATTAGTGTCTTTGGAATTCGTTCCATTGTACATTTATCCATCCTTTGTTCATATTTTCCCATTATCAAAACAAAACCGTTCACGAAAACATTTTAAACTTAGTTTTCAACGAACACAAAAACACAAAAAAAATTTCTTTATCATTTGTACAAAATGTCTTTCCAAAAACACAAAAATATTCACCTTTACCCTCTCATATCTTTGATTCTTCATCCCTACCCCTCCCAAACCATTTGATTCTTTCTATGTCTCACCCACACCTTCTGGTTTGCCATTGGTGTGGTAATCCTTATAATGGTGGCAATTGCCCCAGTTGTGGCATGGTAGAGTCAGGAAACGGGTCTGTCTATAACGAGAATCCCTATTCCTACCATGGCACGACTGATTCATTCCATCAGTTACCACACCATCAGTCTCAGCAGTTTTACTGTTGTAAGTACTGTGGTGGTTCACACTACAGTTATGATTGTCAATCGGGAAACACGCTTGTCTATGAGCAGTCTCCTGATAGCAATTGTAATTCTAGCACATACAACCCACAGCCACATCAGTTTTACTGTTGTGATTACTGTGGAGGTCCACACTTCAGCTCAGATTGTCAAACGGGTAATCCATATCCTTGTGACAATTTTGACACACCTTATTACGACCCACCTCCACAGTACGATATGATTCACACAACTCCTCAAGAAACCGAGCAAGACCTTTTACTAAAGGCTCTTGATATTTTAAAAGAACTTAAGGAGGAGTTGGTTACTACACCGTTTCAAGACTCTCGTGAGAAATCTATGGCAGAATTACTTGCTGAAGAACGAGAGGCTAGAAACAAATTGAGTATGGAGGAATTACTTGTCTTAGAACAAGCAGTCATAACACGTGCCAAATTTCGTCAAGCTGCTCTTCTAGACTGTGATGATGATAGTGATAATGAAGATACCCTTGATGTTCTTCAATTTTATAAGGGTTCGTCAGATTCATCATTTGTGATTCCTCCCGCGGAAAATCAGGGAGAAAGTAATGAGACGGGGAAATTACTAGCCGTTGAACAAATGGAACTTGAAAATTCCATGAATGCTAGCTCCTCTCATCTCCCTCAGTCTGTTGTTATCACACCCGAAGTTCACACTCACTCTCTGAACATGGGGGATGAGCATCTTAGCACTGTTCCTAATAAGGAATCGGACGAATTAATAAAGTCTAGTGTTGAGATCCTTGTCCTTATCCCGAGAGAGTCACAGGGGACTTTTAATCAAGTGTGTGATATTCATTCTCAAGCTAATAATCCAAATGATCAAATTGAGATTGTCTCTGATTCTAGTGATGATTGTTTATCTTATGGAGACATTGAGTATGTTGATGCATCCCTTCCCCACTCTAATGTTGACTTTCTTCTCAAGGAGTTCGCCGATGAACTTACTCACCCCAATCCACTTCCATCGGGAAGTGATGATGATCTCTTTGATTTCAAAGATGATATGGAGGAAGTCGAAGCATTCCTTGCTCAAGATAGTTCAACTTCGTATGAAGTTGATGATAACTATCTTGATTCTGAGGGGGATATTCTGTTCCTTGAAAGCTTATTGAATGATGATGATCCATCACTCAATTCCTATCTCAATATCGGGCTTAATGATTCACCCACTGATGAAAAGTCTTTATCTCATGGAGACATCAGTGATGTTGATGAAATATCTTCTGAGCCCACCATTGATCACCTTATCATTACTCCTACGGAGTTTGATAGCCCGGGGGGAGATGCACTCAATCTTGAGGATTTGCAAATTCCCACCCACCCTCCCGGGTTGTTTACGAGCTTAACCTTTGAAATCCAAACTCAGGCTAATGAACCTGTTCTCGAGGTTCCTTCCTCTCTTCTTCACTCCTTCGGGAATGAAGATACCATCTTTGATCCCGGCATTTTCATGTATCATTATTTTGAGCCGGATACTTATCTCATCGGTGTGGAACTTTCACGTGCTTCATATGTTTGTCCAAACATTTTGAATGAAAGTCCGAGTGAGATTGCTTCTTCCACATCATGCTTCCCCAAGGACAAATGAATTCGGGGTCGAGTCACGCTAGCGACTCGGTAAACAAAAACAGAGCATGTTTATAGGGTTTTCACCCTAAGTATGGGGGAGTCCCCCATGCTATGATTACAAGAGTGAAAATACAAAATGGTGTTTTCCACGCTTAGCTTGTAATGTTGCCATTTTACGTTAAAAATGTCGGCATAATAGCCGGGATTTTGAATATTGAGGACAATATTCATGCTAAGTGTGGGGGGGTATTCGCTATTCTAGCGAATTTTATCACATTTTACTATATAATACCCCCGTTTTTGCCAAAATTTCAAAAATTTCAAAAATTTTTCACTGGTGCTTCAAAATTTTTATGGTAATCAGTCCGCCTTGTCTAAGCGACAAAAGGGATTGGCTAGTCCAGGAGCAAACGACTCTTGGTAAAGACAAATCAAATCCGTTGACGGCTGGCAATTTGCCCAAAATTGTATGGTTCATCAACTCCCCGAAAACAAATGAGTTGGCTAGCCCGCAAGATTATGGTTTGTGGTAAAGGCCGTGGAAAATCCATAATTGGTAATCAGCTCACCAAGATGTTGACTAGGTCCATCAAGATGCTGGCTAGTCCAGGAGCAAACGGCTCTTGGTAAAGACTTAACAAATCCGTTGAAAGCTGGTGGTTTGCTCAAAATCACACGGTTATCAGGTGTGCCACAGTTCTTACACCTGGCTACTCCAGAAGTGATGGCTTTTGGTAAAGAGTTTTTCAAATCCATCAAGTTTTCAAAACAGTATTGCTAGGGACTAGCAATAGTTTAGTGTGGGGGATTGATGAGTGCTCAAACACTCATCATTTTTGGTCTAATATGAACTGCAAAACATACAAAAAACACTCAGTAATGCATCAAAATACTGAAAATATTCCAAAATTGTGTTTTATATGTTTTAGATGCAAAACGAGCAAAAACAAATGAAAAACGCACAAAGTTTGCAAAATTGGCAGTTTCAGTCCCTCAACTTTCATAAAATTACAAATCTAGTCCCTGGATATTCAAAATATGGAAAATTATCACCAAAGATCCTTTTGAAATCATAAATTATTATATTTAGTCCTTTGGTGAAAAATTGGAAAAGTTTTGGAAATTTACACTTTTGGTCCCTGGAGTTTCAAACTTTGGCAGATTCAGTCCCTGGTGGGATAATTTTGAATGAAAAATCAATTTTGGTCCTTGGGAATTCACAAAAATCATTTTTAACCCTTGGATGAAAACTTTGAGGAAATTTCATGTTTAGTCCCCGGACTTTTGAAAAATGACACAATTGGTCCCCGGGTGTATTATTTTGGAAAAATATTATTTTCATCCTTGTAATATTTTTATGTTGTCAAAAATTTGTCTTTGTGAATACTTTGGAATTATGGCAAAACAGGTCCCTCACTTTTGGAAAGCTACAAAAATGGTCCTTGTGATTTATTAGCTTTACCATATGGACCCTTTTATTTCATTTAATCCAATACCTACCCAACCAAACCTGATCCATGATTCAGCCCACCAAGCCCACCAAAATTCAGCCCACCCCCATGTTTAATACCACCTGGTCGTTGACCAGTCAACACCCCCAACACCAGATTACTATTCATCTTCTTCCCTAACACACCCTAATCTTCAGGTTCATGCCCCCCCTCCTCACCAAACCTCACCCACTATCATTAATATCTTTCACCTACAACACGCCAACCCCCCTCCTCATTTATTATCACACCAAACCCCTCAACTGCCCATACCAAATTTCCCGCCAAAACATGATTTGAAGGCTGAGATTAAATGGGAGCTATCCAATGGCTCAGGAAGGTGGGAAAAGTCAAATGAAGTCTCCAGAGCCTATAAAAGAAAAAAAAAAAAAAAGAAGAGTAGAGAGCAGTAGTTAGAGTAGTATAATTTAGTTAGACGTTTTTATGTAATTTGAACTTTTAGTTGTTCTTCTCAGTTCAAATAACTTGTATTCAATAGTTTTAATGATATATGAACCTTTTTCATTCTCAATTTCACATCTTGTTAGTAAAAATTAGAATTTGCAATTTTCATTTAAAAATCCATGTTACCTTTAATGCTGTTTGAAGTTGTTGCTCAGTGGTAATTCAAGTTCATTTAAGCTCATTGATGAGTTTTCAAAAGCTTTCCAAGCCTTTTAATTAGTGTAGCTCAGTCCACCATAAAATCTCAAAAATACTCAATAAATAGGTCATAAATGAAAAATCAGTGTGGAGAAAGGTACATGCAAGGATCAAGGTTGATTTTGGATGAGGAATGGTTTTAGAGCTTAATGGTAAGCTATAGGATGTGCTTATGATCTCTGGTTCTCAGTTCTTAGCCTAAGTCAATTGTGAGTCCAAATCTCCACTATTTGTATAATCTGTGTTAGTGAGTTTTTGTTGCTTATTATTGTTTGTATGTACTTAAATACAGTCATTTTAGACTAAAATTAGTTAATAACCTT
The DNA here is from genome assembly GCA_030686995.1 of Artemisia argyi. NCBI lineage: Eukaryota > Viridiplantae > Streptophyta > Magnoliopsida > Asterales > Asteraceae > Artemisia > Artemisia argyi. Next base: position 67,608 of record JARVZY010002357.1, on the reverse strand, counting down.
TAATATTGGATCAGGGTGACCTTTTTCTTCACAAATCTTTCAAATAGCTAGTTTAAGGGGGTGTTTGGATCAGCCTATTCAGCTATCTTCTGGTTGTTGTTTTGTTGTTGTTTTGTTTTAGCCATACTACACTAGTTTGTTTTAGGTCAGTTTAGGTCTCAAATTCAAGTTTCTAACTGCCCAAAGTCAAAATCACACCCTTTCCCACCCAACAGTCCACTGTGGGTCAGTGGGTGTCCCCAAACTCACCCATTTGCTTTTAAACTTGTGCATTAACCATGCTTTGGTCTTAAATTAACATATCAAAACTTATTAAATCAATTAGGACCAGTAGAAATTGGCCAAAGTCAAATAAGCAAAGTTTTTGCAAAAAGTCAAAAGTGGCATTTTAGATTTTTACCAAAGTTGCAAGAATTTATTAGAATTGTGTATTCACTTTCAAGTAGTGAAACTTGTTTGTATTTGCTCTCTACCAGTTCTACTTTGAGTTTCCATGGCCATTTGATTTTTGCTAATTTTTCTGTGGGCCCCACCTTGCCCTAAACACACCTGCAGGCTCAGCTGCTCCCATGTGCAGCTGTACAGCCACCCAAACACCACCCTTTGGTGGTGTTTTCTGACCACCCAGTGGGTCCCACAACCCCCCACCTTGCACCATTCAACCCTCCCCATGGTAGGCTTTCATTATTGACCATTGGGTTGACCTCAATAGCCCTGGGACCCACCTGAATTTAGCCACCAAGTTTGTCCCATTTTCAGTTGTGAAACAAGTTCCAAGTGCTTATTGATTAGCTTATAGCTTATTCAGTGGTCCCATTGTGCTTTTTCCAGCTAAAACAAGTTTTAATAAGTTATTTGTATCAGTTTTGACCATTGTGGGTCCCACTCAATGCCATTTTAGCTTATTTTTTCTTTGGGTCAACAAAAGTCAACTGTCTTGACTTATTGGCTTATTCCAGCTTATTATTAAGTTCCAAAAAGTTTGTTTTTACAAAAAGTGTTTGTTTTTAAGTATTTAATAGGTTTGTAAAATAAAAATCAAGAAAAATCAATTTAAAATTAAGTGATAGTTTCTATTTAATGTAATTTAATTTTAATTTTCATTTTTAAATTTTAATTAAGTACTTAGCTTTTTTATATTTTTATTAAATTCCTCATATATTAAAGTATTTATAATAATTTTTTCAGATTTTTATTTTGTTATTTAGTATTTATTAGAATTAATATTAGTTTTATTAGAAATTAATTAATATTAATTTAAGATAGCATAATTAGTTTTTATAAGGTAAAACCTAGTTTTTATATTTTTTATAGCTTTTATATGTTATAAAGTAATTTTAGAAATTTTATTAGAATTTTTACTGTTCATTTAGTAATTTTCTTAATTTAAAATAGTTTAATTAGTAATTAGTAATTAATTAATATAAAATCACAAAAAGACAAAAATATTTATTTTTATTTTTTATACTTTCTTCAAGTTCATTTTTAAGTTTAGAAAATATTTTTGTAAGTTTTTAGTTTATTTTGTAACTTTTATCTTTTTTAGTTTATTATTAAATTAGGTTTAAAATAGTTTTAATTAATTAAATAGAATTTAAATATTAAAATAATCATTTTAATAACTTTATTTTCATTTTAAAAATTTCTTTTACTTTTAAGTTTGTAAAAAAGTCATTTTCACCCCCTGGGTGTTTTCAGATTTCAGTTTTTACGTTTTATTTTGTACGTTTACGTTTTATTTAAACGTAACGTACGCGTTTTTAAGTTTTAAACGTTTCTAGTTTTTTGTAATTTTCCCGTCTTATTCAAATAGCTTATTTAAGCTATTTCTTCGTATATTCCTTAGTTTAATCTCATCTCAAACCCATTTTCATCCAAATTCACCCGATCACGAAACCGTTTTATAACCATTCACACCTCGTCGGGACTTAACGACCCGGGGAAACCCTATATTCCACGGAGCATTGACTCTAGGCCTTTGACCTTGTTGACCATTCCTTGGTCAATTTAGGTTGACGGTTCGGGCTCAATCAACACTTTTCCTAAAGTGTTAAAACACCAAAAAAAAAAGTAAAAAACAACAAAACCATATCGTAACGTTTTCTGATTCGGTTTTCTTTTAAGGTGATTCTTAAAGAGAAACGATTCTGGATTACGGGACGATAACAAAAATATTGTCCAAAAAGTTTTTATCCCTAGTGCATGCGCACTCGTTCTTCAAGGTCCACTAGCCCATTACGTGAGCTGGTTCGGAAACCTCGAAGACCTCGTAGACGTTCTGCACCAACAGTCGGATCTGAGATCCGTACTGTTCCACCTCCAGCTGTCATCATGGCAGCTGAACCCACTATGAACGAGCTTCTCCAAGCACCCGTCGAGGGTTACGGAGATGCTATCGTTGTTCTGGCAATCATGGCCGACAATTTTGAGCTTAAAACAGGGTTGATAAACCTGGCCACATCACGTCAATTCTACGGTTATGAGAGGGACGATCCTCAAGATCACATTCGATGGTTCAATAAAATCACATACACCATCAAATGCAAAGATGTCCCCTGTGAAGCAATCAAACTTCTTCTCTTCCCATTCTCCTTGGAGGGACAAGCCCGGATTTGGCTTGAAAAACAACCTCCACGATCTATTGAGACTTGGGAAGATCTTGTGAAAAAGTTCGTGAATGAATTCTTTCCTCCTTCCAAAACCACGAGTCTCAAGAATGAGATCATGAAATTCACGCAGAAATTTGATGAATCCTTTAGTGAGGCATGGGATCGTTACAAGGAATTGCTCCGAAAATGTCCTCACCACGGTTTCTCCGATCTCATGACACTTGATACTTTCTACAATGGTGTAAGCCAATCCTATCAAGACTCTCTAAATGCCTCCGCTGGAGGTAACTTCTTGAATCGCACCACAAAGGATGCTTTAGCAATCATTGAGAATAAATCTAAGGTCCGCATTCCCCGAAGCAAATCGGTTGTTTCCCAAAGGGATGTTGTTCCTTCTTCCTCATTACCCGTGGCTCAGTCTAGCACCGATGCTAGACTTGATAAACTCACGGAAGCTGTCCATGCATTGGTTCTCGCCCAAGGCAAGAAAGATTCTTCTCCTTCTCCACAAGCTGAAAACAAAAAGATAGAAGTTTGTGTCACTTGTGGTGGTCCACATTCATATTATAATTGCCCTGCCACCGAAGGCAATCCATTCGAAGTAAATGCAATAGCCGGCAATTCCAACAAAGGAGGTAGCCAATACCGTCCTCAAGTGGAACCAAATTACCGGGCTAGCAATCAGGGTGGACCACCCGGGTTTCCTCAAAATCCAAATAGGTTTAATCCTAATCCACCAAAGGGGCCTAATATGCAAAATCAAAATCCTGCCCCCGTCAATCAGTACCCACCCCAAAGGGGTAATCAAGGGTATTCAGCTCCAAATTATCAAGATCCCCTCCCAAACGAGCTCAATAACTACATCAAAGTTAATGAGACCAAAATGAGGGCAATGCAAAATCAAATCTCAAATTTGAAGAATGATTTCCAATCATCAATAGCCAAACAGGGTCAAGAGCTGAAGAGTGAGTTGATGGTAACAAACAACAAAATTGATCAATCTCAAAGTAAGATTGAGAATATGCTTGCCAGTCTTATGAATCATCTCACTCCACCCTCTACATCAGGAGGTCTCCCGGCTAATACAGTTGTTAACCCCAAGGGTGAACTCAAAGCTATTACTACACGCAGTGGTAAAGCTTATGAAGAGCCGCCAGTTCCTCCTATTCCTCCTCCTCTTTATTCCGAGGAAGTAGAAATTGAGCCTGAGGCAACCACGGACAAGGTGCAATCTCCTAGCCCACGAAGTACCGCACACGTCCACCCTCAGGTTGTTCCAGAAATTGTACCATAATCTGGACTTGTACCAAAACGGGGAGTTGTATTTGAACCATCAACAACTCCTGTTGAGAACCCTAAATCCAAACCTTCGCTACCATACCCGTCACGACTTAATGAGCAAAAGCTCCGCGAAAAGGCTAGTCACCAAATGGATAAATTTTATCAAATCTTTCAATATTTGCATTTTGACGTTAGCCTTGCGGATGCTATCATCCGGATGCCCAAATTCGCATCGATGATCAAGAACTTGTTAAGCAACAAGGAAAAATTGTACGAAATGACAAAGACTCCATTGAACGAGAACTGCTCAGCAGTTATCTTAAAGAAGCTTCCTAAGAAGCTTGGAGACCCTGGGAGATTTCTCATTCCATGTGTTTTCCCTGGGATGGTTGAATGCTTCGCCTTAGCCGATCTTGGCGCTAGCATCAACCTAATGCCTTACTCAGTGTGGGAGAAACTCTCTCTTCCTCAACTTACTCCTACGTGCATGACTCTCGAGCTTGCCGACCGTTCAATCTCTCGTCCTCTCGGCATTGCCGAAGACGTATTCGTGAAAATAGGAAAGTTCCATTTCCCCGCTGACTTTATTGTTGTTAAGTTCGATGCTGACCCACGAGTTCCTCTCATTCTTGGGAGAGGATTCTTAAGGACAGGTCGTGCGTTAATTGATGTGCACGAAGAGGAAATAACTCTTCGTGTTGGTAATGAAGCTGTAACCTTCAACCTCGATCAAACTTCGAGGTACTCCTCTAATTATGACGCCGAAACGGTTAACCGAATTGATGTCATTGATGTTGCGTCTGGGGAGTACGCTCAAGAGGTTCTAGGTTTTGTCGATGATTCTCCGAGTGAAAACCTCACTCCATCTTCTCACCCCATTGTTGCCAATTCTTTTCCTTCCCTCACTCCGTTTGAGGGAAGTGACTTCATCTTCTTAGAAGAAATTGAGGCCTTTCTCAAAAGTGATTCGATTCCCGATGGAATTGATAACCAAGAGATCGACCTCGGGAGGGATATTCACCTGCTTGAAAAATTGTTAAACGAAGATCCCTCTCATCTTCCTGTTCTACCACAAACACTTCATAAGGAGGAAGTAAAAAATGTTGAGAAAACTGATGACTTTCCCGCGGTTGAACTTAAGGACTTGCCGCCTCACCTTGAGTATGCATTTCTGGAGGGTGATGATAAATTGCCCGTCATAATTGCTAAAAATTTAAGTGTTGAGGAAAAGGCTGCTCTTATACAGGTTTTGAAGTCTCATAAACGAGCAATTGCTTGGCGTCTCTCCGATATCAAGGGCATCGACCCTGAATTTTGTACTCACAAGATATTAATGGAGGATGACTTCAAACCTGCGGTCCAACATCAAAGAAGGGTGAATCCAAAAATTCACGAGGTTATCAAACAAGAGATTTTAAAACTTCTTGATGCCGGATTGATTTACCCTATCTCGGACAGTCCTTGGGTCAGCCCAATCCATTGTGTTCCAAAAAAGGGTGGCATTACTGTTGTCACAAATGAGGAAAATGAGTTAATTCCAACTCGTTTGGTTACGGGTTGGTGCGTCTGTATTGATTATCGTAAGTTAAATGACGCCACCCGTAAGGATCATTTTCCTCTGCCCTTTATGGATCAGATGCTCGAGAGATTAGCGGGGAATGAGTACTATTGCTTCCTCGATGGTTTCTCGGGTTACTTTCAGATTCCCATTGATCCGCAAGATCAAGAAAAGACCACTTTTACGTGCCCCTATGGAACTTTCGCATATAAACATATGCCATTTGGCTTATGTAATGCTCCGGGCACGTTTCAAAGATGTATGATGGCCATTTTTTCCGACATGATCGAAAAAACTATGGAGGTCTTTATGGACGATTTTTTGGTCATTGGGGATTCGTTTCAGTCATGCCTCTCCCATTTAGACAATATGCTAAAACGTTGTGAAGACACAAAGTTATGTCTAAATTGGGAGAAGAGTCACTTTATGGTCAAAGAGGGCATTGTCCTCGGCCATAAAATTTCAAAAAACGGGATTGAGGTTGACAGAGCCAAAGTGGACGTCATTGCAAAATTACCTCATCCCACAACTATGAAAGGTGTTAGGAGCTTTTTGGGTCACGCCGGATTCTATCGTAGGTTTATTCAAGATTTTTCTAAAATCGCCCGGCCTATGACCCATCTCCTCGAAAAGGATGCTCCTTTTATCTTCTCCCCTGAGTGCATCAAAGCCTTTGAAACATTAAAGAAAAGGCTTACCGAGACACCGATTCTTGTTGCCCCCGATTGGGACTTGCCCTTTGAGCTCATGTGTGATGCGAGTGATTATGCTATTGGGGCAGTCTTGGGGCAACGCAAAACAAAACATTTTCAGCCTATACACTATGCCAGCAAGACTATGACCGAGGCTCAAAGTCATTACACCACCACTGAAAAAGAATTATTAGCCGTGGTGTATGCTTTTGAAAAATTCCGGCCATACTTGATTCTGACTAAAAGCATAGTGTATACGGATCATTCGGCTTTGAAGTATCTATTTGCAAAACAAGATGCAAAGCCGAGACTCCTCCGATGGGTTCTCCTCCTTCAGGAATTTGATATCATCATACATGATAAAAAAGGAGCTGAGAACCTAGCTGCTGATCATCTCTCCCGTCTTGAAAACCCTCACCAAAATGCTTTCGAGAAAAAGGAAATAAATGAAACATTTCCTCTCGAAACCCTCAATGTGGTTTCATTTCGTGGAGACTTGATTACCCCATGGTTTGCCGACTTTGCAAACTATCTTGCGGGTAACTTCATTGTGAAAGGGATGTCGTCCCAACAAAAAAATAAATTTTTCAAAGATGTAAAACATTACCTTTGGGACGACCCCTACTTGTTCAAGATATGCGCTGATCAAGTCATCCGGCGGTGTGTGTATGGTTAGGAAGCCACTGAAATTTTAAAGGCTTGCCATGCTGGTCCCACGGGGGGCCACCACAATCCCAACTACACCGCCAAAAAGGTGTTTGATTCCGGCTTTTATTGGCCCTCGATCTACAAGGATGCCCAAGATTTGGTCAAGTCCTGTGACGCTTGTCAACGTCACGGGAATATTTCACAAAAGAATGAAATGCCTCAGAATGCAATTCAAGTTTGTGAAATCTTTGATATCTGGGGCATCGACTTTATGGGGCCATTTCCATCCTCTCACGACAACAAATACATACTCGTGGCAGTTGACTATTTGTCAAAATGGGTTGAAGCAAAAGCTTTACCCACAAATGATGCCCGAGTAGTCGTGAAATTTTTGAAAGCTCTTTTTGCTCGATTTGGAACTCCACGTGCTATAATTAGTGATCGTGGTACGCATTTTTGCAATGACAAATTTGATAAAGTCATGCAAAAGTATGGTGTAACTCACCGTCTTTCTACTGCGTACCACCCTCAAACAAGTGGACAAGTAGAAGTTTCCAATCGAGGCATAAAGAGAATATTGGAAAGAACCGTTGGGGAAAATCGTGCGTCGTGGTCGGATAAATTAGATGATGCACTTTGGGCTTTCCGTACAGCGTATAAAACACCCATTGGGTGTACGCCTTATAAACTTGTGTACGGGAAAGCGTGCCATCTTTCGATCGAGCTTGAGCATAAAGCCTATTGGGCCCTCAAGCATGCCAATTTTGACCTCAAAACGGCGGGTGATCATAAAAAAGTTCAACTAAATGAATTAAACGAACTTCGTGATCAAGCTTACGAGAACTCTTTGATCTACAAGGAAAAGACAAAGAAGATTCATGACTCAAAAATCAAAAACCGCGTTTTCAACGTTGGTGATAGGGTCCTTCTTTTCAACTCTAGACTCAAGATCTTCTCGGGAAAGCTCAAAACCCGATGGACTGGTCCATTCACTATCGCAAAAGTTTATCCTTATGGTACCGTCGAATTATCTCAAAATGACGGTCCAAATTTCAAAGTGAATGGACATCAGTTGAAACATTACTTTGGAGAGGACGTACCATCCATGGTCGTCCCGGATCTCCAAACTTTCCCCAAGGACAATTGAATTCGGGGATCGAGTCAAGCTAGCGACTCGATGAACAAATATTAGCAGCATATATGGGTTTTCACCCGTATTTCTGACTTCTTTCTACTTTCTACCACCCTAGTGTGGGGGAATGGCCAACCCCCCGCTATTTGAAAAATGTATATATGTATATAAGTTAAAAAAAAAAAAAAAAAAAAAAATGTGTGATTGTATGTACAGATAAATAAAGTGAAAAATACAAAACAAAAATTCCACAGTTAGCTTCGAATATTATCTTTTTACGTTCATAGATTCGGCATAATAGCCGGGACTGTGAATATTGAAGACAATATTTATTTCTAAGTGTGGGGGGGAAATTCTAGCGAATTTTATCGCAAAATACTTTCAAGTACCCCCATTTTGGCCCAAAATTTTCAAAAATTTTTCACTTTATTTCAAAATTTTTGTGGTAATCAGTCCGCCTTGTCTAAACGACAAAAGGGATTGGCTAGTCCAGGAGCAAACGGCTCTTGGTAAAGACAACTCAAATCCGTTTACGGCTTGCAATTTGCCCAAAATTGTACGGTTCCTCAACTCCCCAAAAACAAATGAGTTGGCTAGCCCACAAGATTATGGCTTGTGGTAAAGGCCGTGGAAAAACCATAATTGGTAATCAGCTCACCAAGATGTCGACTAGGTCCATCAAGATGCTGGCAAGTCCAGGAGCAAACGGCTCCTGGTAAAGACTAATCAAATCCGTTGACAGCTGGTGGTTTGCTTAAAATCACACGGTTATCAGGTGTGCCACAGTTCTTACACCTGGCTACTCCAGAAGTGATGGCTTTTGGTAAAGAGTTTCAAATCCATCAAGTTTTTCTCAAAAGATTGCTAGGGACTAGCAATAACTTAGTGTGGGGGATTGATGAGTGCTCAAACACTCATCATTTTTATCGTATCTGGACTGCCAAAACATCCAAAAACACCCAAAAATACCCAAAAACGCATCAAAATACACAATTTATCCCAAAAGTGTGTTTTATATGTTTTAGATGCAAAATGTTTAAAAACAAATGAAAAACGAACAAAGTTTGCACAATTGGCAGTTTCAGTCCCTCAAGTTTCAAAATTTGGCAAAACTAGTCCCTGGAAGTTTAAAATGAAAGAAAAGTCAACCCAAGGCAAAGAAAAGTCAAAAATTATCAAAATAAGTCCTTGGGTGAAAAAGTTTGAGAAAATTACACTTTTACCCCTCAAAATCTAAAATTGACATAAATGGTCCCTGGAATTTCAGAAAATGGCAGTTTTAGACCCTGGTGGGATATTTTTGAAAGGAAAATCATTTTTTGCCCTTGGGAAATCAAAATGTATCACAAATGGTCCTTGGGTGAAATTTTCAGAAAATTGCAAGTTTAGTCCCCGAGGTTTGGAAATTTACAAATTTGGTCCCCGGGAAATTTTGAAAAATGAAAATGAAAAAAATGGTTTTTTGAAATATTGGTGTGTGGCATTTTGGTCATTGGTGTTACTTTTGAGGGATGACATTTTCAGTCCCTCATGATTAGCCAAATTACAATATTGGTCCTTGTTAAATGTTATACAACCAAACGGACCACACCTTTTTTCTACTAATACCCAAACCAAATTCCAGCCCACCTTATATCTCCCACCTTGGCCCAGTCCACCTCTCAGCCCACTCCACAAAAAAATAACACACCCCGTCCTTATTACTCCCTCAGTTTGACCCGGTCAAACCCAACTCCACATCACCCCTACCTCCCTACACCCTGCAACACAACAAACACAATCATCACACCCCACTCTCACCCTCTGCTACACTCTTCCCTCCCCCTTGCATCCCACTCCAAACACAACCCTCCAAAAACCCACTCCCTGGCTTCAATAATTCAAAGAAAACGCCAAGGAGAATTTTGGCGCCAAGATTTAAACGGCCAAGATTAAAAGTTGTGATCCAATTGTTCAAAGTGAGTGCTGGGAAATGTCCAAAGGAAGTCAGAAACCCTAATGGGAGCTATATAAGTGAAGAGAAGCAGTGGAGTTAGTAGTTAGATTTTTTAGTATAATTTTAGTTGTATTTCAAGTATTGTAATTTGTATTCTCCAATCAAACTTAGCATTGTAATCTGTTTTCCTTTGATTAATATTACTTTTAGTTCAAATTATTCCAGTTTCAATTCAAGTTGCAGTTCATTCAAAAACACAAAAATAATAAAGAAAAATAAAAAAAAAAAATGAAAAGAAGAAGCTGTGGAGAAGAGTAATTCATGGATGGTTCTGGTTTAGTACTCATGGGAGTGATAGGATGATACTTTTGGGTCTTGGTTCACCTTGGTTCTGAGTCTAAGCAGTTGTGAGTTCACATTTTACTTTTTAGCAAAATCATTGTAGTTATCTTATTGCTTATTCTGTTGTGTTTAATTATTGATGTTCATGTTTCTTTTGGATCTTTAATGCTTATTAAATGAGGATTGATTAATATTTCATAGTCTTGTTAGCATTTCACCTCATTTCTATTTTCAACTGTCCACATGGTAAATTGGTGAATCATGGATAGAATTAGCTAGCAGGTGTGTTTTTGTGCTTAATTTAGCTCATCTAATCATAATATGACATATTGAAGTAAAATCTTTGTTTAAATCACCTTAACTCAGTAAGAAACCACAAAATCAGGTTTTAAAAAGAGTGTTTGGTTGAGTCTGTTTGGATGAGTTCAAATGAGTTTCTGTTGCTAAGTCTAGTCTAAACATGACACAATAGGTTGTAATAGCTCAGTCAAACCCACAAACATTTGGGTCATTCCTCAGAAAGTCAAAATTCCATTTTAATCTCCATAATTGTTAACTGTGTAGGATTTAGGTTGTGATTTTCATTATATCATTGCATAGTTAGGTAACATAGATTATTTCAGTTCCCTAGTAGCTTATTATAACATATCAAGTCATTAGGATCAATCATAAACTCACCAAAGTCAAAGTGCATTGTTTTCTTAAAAAGTCAAAAGCTGTCTCAGTAATTTTGATCAAACTTGGGAGGTCTTTAAATTGCTTGATATAAGGTTTTAGGATCTGAGTTTTTACAAGCTCAATCTCTACCAGCTTGTTGATTTTTAAGAATTTTATTGGAATTTATGGAATTTGTTTAGTGGGTCCCACCAAGCCTCAAAGTGAGGTGCAGGGCAAGATACTTGCCCTGTCTCAGCTGTTCAGCCTCACACCACCCACTTTGGTGGTCCATAGTGGTTGACTCAGTGGGTCCCACACCCCATAAGCTGGTTTCCCCAACCCCCTCCTACCAGGGAGTGCCTTTTGAGCTTTTGTTTGGCCCCTAGTCCACTGGGCCCCACCTGAAATTGGTCATAAACCTTGTCCAAAACTGCCTCAGAAAATCAATAATCAAGTGCTTATTTGAGATTTTTGGCTTATTCTGGCCACATTGTTGTTTGATATCTGCTTATTCTTGTTCATTGGACTCAGAGAAACCAAAATCAATCATTGTGGACCCCACACTTTCACATTTGAGCTAAAAAGCCTCCACAGTCAACAAAAGTCAACTGTGGGAGTAATAAGCACTCCAAGTGCTTATTTATTGGGTTAAAATAAAAGTGTTTTCATTAAAAGCAGTTGTTTTTAGTTTATATTTAGTTTAGAAAAAGAAAAAAAATCCAAAAAACCAACTTTAAAAATAGTGATAGCTTCTATTTAATAGGATTTATCAATTTATTTTTCTTTTTAATTTATTTCTAAGTAATATATCACTTTTATATTTTTAGAAATTCTATTTTAGGTTAAAATAATTTTAAAAATTTTTCCAGATTTTTATTTTGTCTTTTAGTGGTTTTTCTAATTAATTTTAGTTTAATTTAGTTTTAATTAATATTAATCAATTAAATAGCATAATTAGATTTTATATAGTATAACCTAGTTTTTATAATTTTTCTAGCTTTTATTTTAGTTAAAACATTTTTATAAATTTTTCTAGAATTTTTACTGTTCATTTTCTATTTTTTATAATATAATTAGTTTAATTAGAAATTAATAAGTAATTAGATTAATAATTAGTTAATTAGCTTAAAAATACATAAAATTAACTTTTTATAATTTTTTAGGATTCCCATGATGGTTAATTAGATTTATAAAATTTTTCTTAATTTTCTAAGTCTTTTTAGTATTTTTAATAATTCTAATTAGTTTAATTAGTATTAAATAGATAATTAGTAATTAATTAATAATAAATAATTAAATAGTGTAAAAATAATTTTTATTTTTCTTAAAATTTTCTTTAATTATTAGGATTGTAAAAATATTAATTTTACACTTTTGACCCTTCCCGTCCATCAGTTGTACTTTTTGTTTTATTCGTCTGTATACGTTTTTTAATTAAAACGTACGTTTTTAGGTTTTAGCTCAAATCTTCATAATCTTAATTCCCGTAATCAATCACGTAGCTTTCCTAAGCTATATTTGTTAATAATTTCCAAATAATTCTGATCATAACCCTTTTCTGTAAATAATTACCCGATCACGAATACGCTAAAGTTACAATTCACACTTCAACGGGACTTAACGACCTGGTGATACCTTATATTACCCGGAGCATTGACCTAGGGAGTTTGACTTTGTTGACCATTGACTTGGTCAATTTAAGGTTGACTGTTTAGCATCAATCAACTTGTCACTATACTATACTACAACGATCAGGTACACTGCCTGGTGGGGGTTGTAAGCTTCTCGAGATCCCTCGAGAGGTAAAGCCTGGTGCAATTCCCACGCATCAAGTTTTTGGCGCCGCAGCCTGGGGAATAGTTGTTGTCTAGGTTAGGATTTCTTTTTATTAGGTCTACTTGCTAGATTCCTTTCTAGTAAGATTTTATTTTTATTTTTAGGTTCTCTTTAGTCTATCTTTTTCTTCGTGCCTCTGTTAGTAAAATAAATTCATTGACTATTCCGTGGACCATTATGGAAAACGCGAACCCACCCCTTTCCCCTAGAGAAGTGGCTTTGTTACGTGAACAAATTGAGAGTGAGATTAGGGAACTTAGGCAGCTTAATAGGTTGATTAAGGTTGAGCTCGACCATGCATTTAGTTACCTAGCGATCGCCTTGTATTCAAATAAGGACCTAGGGGCTAAAGATTTTGAGGATGTTGTTGAGGAACTTGAAGAAGGGGAGATTGATCCAAAGCTAGATGATTATTTTAATCTATACCCCACTAAAGAGGAGATTGCGTACTATAATAATCTTATTGATAACCCTCGACCTCCTTTTACTAGAATCGAACCTAAGATAAAGAGAGGCGATCCTAAGAATGCTAAGATACCATGTATGATTGGGTATAGAAATATTGACAGTGCTTACATTGATTTTAAACCCCCAATCAACATTATGTCCTCAAGTGTCTATAATGATATAGTGAAAACAAGACTTGGACCTAGAAGAGATCCCAAATACCTCGGTGGAGTTTGTAACTTTGTCGGGAGAATTAAAGGTCTACATGTCTTTGTTGGGAATTTTACTTATATCAGTAACTTTATAGTTGTTGAAGATCTTGCTAATGTTTTTGATTGTCACCTATCCAATGTTGTGTTTGGTAAAACCGTTTGTTGAAGAGTTCAAGTTAGAATATGATGAGATAGAAGGGACAATCCGATTTGCGAGTAACACCGATAGGATCACTTATAGGATGCCTAATAGAATGAAAGAATTTCGTTTTTTGCCCCGATTTGACATGGATAACATTGGTGCTTTTGAGGACATCAATGAAGAGGATAAGAAAAAAAGGCATGGATTATGTATGGGAAAAGAAGAGTCTTTTCTACAAAGATTGCTTGACTCTAGGACCGAAGTATAAAGTCGATAAGAAATTTGCCCATAGGATTATAGGAGCGATTGAGAAAAAGGTGATTGGTTTCTATAAAGAACATTTACAATCAGAGAGTGAAACCAACGATGAGGTCACGTAGTAACCCATGACCTTGAGTCTAGCTACAAGACTCGTAAATAAAGAAAAGCGCTTCTTGGGAGGCAACCCATGTTTTGTGTGATTTTTATTTTGTTTGATTGTTATTTGCTTCCGTATGCATGCTTTATTTTTATTGTTGGTAGATCATGTTTCAAAACTAAAATGGTGAAAATACTTTACTTTGTTGTTTGGCTTAGTCTTAACTTCATCCAAAGGTATTTCGCAAAAGATAAGTGTAAGGGGAAACCCCAAATATGTTTTTAAGAAACAAACTCGATCATGATTCTCCACAATATTAAGTGAACATGTGTATTCGTATTTGTTAGAGTCAAATACTTGTATCGAGTCATAATGATGTTTTGCAGGATTTTCCAGGAAGTAGGACAAAGTTTTTCCAGAAATTTTCCGGAAACTTAACATAAGAATTTCTGCGGGTCACTTCTGACGGCGTCAGGAAGAAATTCCTGACGGCGTCACGCGTAAAATTCTGGAAATTTTACCACTTTTGTTTTTCTAACGGAGTCTTAAAGATTTTAATGAATCTTTAGTTTTATAATCTCCAGGAGATCTGCAAACATCATTCCACAAGCATTATATCTTATTTTGTTTTCTAGGATTTGTTAGCATGTATAGATTGTCGCCGATTTTACGCGAGGTTGCCTTGTCTGTTTTCTCAGGTTTAACAGGTTATATACGACAAGAAGATGATTTATATTCTGGAAGGGAAGCTTTGATTGTTCATTTTCTTGGAGGAAGATCTAACCTGGTTACCATATTATCAATACCGAGTGAATCAGGGGAGTATTTGATTTCATTCTTTTACCTGTTTTACTTTTACATTCTTTACTTGAACATTGGGGACAATGTTCATCCTAAGTGTAAGGGGAGGGTAAAATGATGATACCTTACAGATACACTTTCGCTTGAGTTTGTTTGTTTGATGGTAGGTGTGCAATAAAACTATGAGAAATACTTGTTAGTGTAATTTTAGCGCCAAATTTAAATTTTTACAACATTTAGGAGTGAAACTTTAGCCATAGCAAGCGTCTCATGGATAGGAGATTGTATGACTAGCACAAAACCGTACCATTCAGAAAAATTTTCCACCCAAATATGTGAGGTTCGCCTTTAGATTTGATAGGAAAAGCATTCATTATTAGTGCTTAAAGTGTACCGGTAGTATTTAGATTCTAGAACTTGCGTTAGTGATGCATCCCGAGACCGCTAGTGAGACTACATTCGTGTAGTAGGATTTACTACATGATAAGAGGCATTAGGATCACCCTTGTGTTAAACCCGTATCATAATTACTTGACCATTTAAGTCATATTACTTGGCTAGTAAAGTCAACTAATTTTTCCCACACCTTAGCGTTGTACTCATTTTTAGTGCACGAAACCCCTATTACACCCCTCCGAGCCTATTTTTTCGTTTCTAACTTTAAGCATCTTACTTAAAGGAAGAATTTGTTACACCCCACTTAAATGTACAACCAAATCGCCTTAGCCTTCCGTGTATGCACTCATCTTTAGTGCATTATTGTTATTTGTTAAACCCTTAGTTAATTATCTAATTGATTACATGGTTGCTAAGTCGAGTCATATCCTTGTACATATTGTTTTGGGATGATTGGGACTCATGGGTAAAGTACTTATTTATGGAGTAATGGGGAAGAACATCATATTATTACCCCCATATGTACGTTAATCTTAAAAGTACTCCAAGTGTTTTGATTTTCTTAATTCGAGTCATTAGATTAGTTAATTGTAAAGTATGTAAAAATTCAAGTGTAAGGGGAATTTTCATTCCCTATGATGTATTATTTTGGATGGTAGGGTAAGAGTGTATGAAAAAAAAATCGGAAAATTATATATATATATATATATATATATATATATATATATATATATATATATATATATATATATATATATATAGAAAAAGAAAAGAAAAAAACATACGGATTACCATCCCGTTTCATTCTTTGTTTATTTTATGTTTTTGTTATTTTTCATTTATTAGCTTAAGTCGAGTCTAGTCTTGGCTTAGCAACGCCATATTGTACATGTAATTAACCAAGATTATTAACTCGCCACCAGTAAAGATTGCCTATATCCAACAAAACCGTGTATTTCATATCCCTATACCTAACGTTACAACCCTTTAAAAAGACCTCTTTGATAGTTTATCCTAGGTGCTTACGCCATGTGGTGGAGGTTTGATCCTTTCCCAAGCCTATGGTAATCTATTTTGCTATGACAGGTAGTGAGAGATGTTTTCCATTTCCATGTTGTGATATTACTTTATTACACCCGAGAGATGTAAGTATCTAAACACTATTTGTGAGGTGCTAGTATATGACCTCCGTGCTTGTCTTTGGTCTTTAGTGGAACGATTATTTGTTGTAATTACTTTTATATTAGTGTTAAATGACCGCTAACTTGTATTTTGATTAGAATAAAAGCGCATTTGCTTGAGGACAAGCAACTCTCAAGTGTAAGGGTATATGATGTGGCGAAAAATGAACCGTTTTTAGGGGGTCATTTAAGCCCGGAATTGAATTTATTTGATCAAATATTGCCCTAAATCGTTCCTTTTGTGACTTTAGGTACTTTGGGAGTGAATTCTGGAAAAGGAAGCATTTTTTACGTTTTTGGAGCATGAAAGTGAAGAAAACGGCAAAGACTTAATTTTCCATGCTGGGAACAGTACATGACGGCGTCAAGAAGGAAAATATGACGGCGTCAAGAGCAAAATCCATGACGACCCAGAGAAAACCTGAAGGCGTCAGAAGTAGGGCGTCAAGAGTAATTTTGGTGACGGTCTGAAAAAGGATTACACATGGTGGCGTCAGACCCAGATCTAGGCTTTCCGAGAACTTTATTGGCGGCGAGATGACGGCGTCAGAAATTTACTCTTGTCGCCGTCACCTCACAAAATCTATATATACTTTTCTATTTTTCATTCATTAAAGGAGGAACGTGTGTGGAGAATACTAGGGCCGAACCTAATAAACCCTATGTCGTTTGTAATAGTATTTTCAAGGGTTCTCACCCCTTGAAACCTTTCATGTTCAATTAAGATAAGTCTTCTTTCAATTCATTCAATATGTCTATGTGTTGTTTGAATATATCTTATGCTTGTCATGATTATAACATGCTAGGCTAGATCTTTCATGTGTTTGCTTAGATGTAATGAAACCTATATGTTGATTATAGGTTGATTGCTTGTTTATAGTTGTAATGGATGAATGATTTCAATGTTAGGCTTAAGAAAACTGGAAGATCTCCATTGTGTAACTTGCTTGAACGTCTTAAGAAACATGAACAGATGTGTACTACGTTTTTATGATTGTATTTAATGCATGAGCGAATTCTAGTGATCCCATGTTAGGAGCTTCTTAGCCGGCTCGACATAGGAGTGAAGTAGGAGCTTATAGGATTGGGGAAGTAAGTACGCCACCCCATGAATGGTATTAAGGAATACAATCCGTCATCCACTCAACTGTAACAAGTAATTAACCTGTAAAAGATATCTAGGGAGTAGTGAAATCTAAGTAAACACAATTCTCCCATATATTGCTCACACCACTAGTTAATTTAGTTTATTTTCATTTTTATTATTTTATTTTAATTGCATGTTTAGTAATTGGGTTAGTTGATTAGCAACTAATTCCGCCCACTCCTTCAAAAACCGAGATTTTTATTTGCTTTTCTAAAAACATAAAAACACAAAAAGAATCATCCCTCACCTCTAGACATAGTTCTTAGGTTTTCTAATCCAAGCGACACTATTCCTAAGTTGAACGATCAATCCCCCGGTACTTGTCACTATACTATACTACAACGATCAAATACACTGCCTGGTGGGGGTTGTAAGCTTCTCGAGATCCCTCGAGAGGTAAAGCCTGGTGCAATTCCCACGCATCAGTTTGAAACCGAATTCAACCAACAACAAACGGAGATGACCAATAAGATTGACAACTTGTTGAAAGCCCTCAACAACCAAGCGTTAACTACACCTAGGAAGGACACTAGGGACGCCAATAGCGGAATCCAAACTAAGGACCCCTCGTCATCCAAACTCGTCCACTTTGTCAACGTTGTCACCATTAAGCCAATAGATAAGGAGATAGAAGAAAGTGAAGGTTGAAGTTGGAGTAGAAACCGAGACTTGGGATGAAATTAGGGAAGTTGAGGTTAATAAGGGAGAAAAGTTAGAGGAAGTAGAGACTGTAGAAGAGTACTTTGATAAGTTGCCCACCAAGGAAGAACGGGAATATCACAAGGATTTATTCGATGATCCCGAGACACCATATATCCTTGGTTCACCCCTTATCAAAATGGGAGACCCCTCTAACATCAACATACCATGCAACATTGGGCATATGCATGTATGGAAAGCTTATATCGATCCTAGGTCTTCTATAAACATCATGACTAGGACTTATTATAATTGGGTAATGAAGAAACAACTTGGTTATATGATGATGCCCAGTAAGAATTTGATAAATAATTTTGTAGCTAGAGTGAAAGGATTGCATGTGATTGTCGGAAATTTCACTTATGAGATCGATTTTATGATTGTGGAGGATACTCGTCCGGTGATAGAAGCTTGCCTAAGTCAAGTAGTGTTCGGAAAACCATTCGTTGAGGCCACTAAGATGAGTTATGATCCGACTCTAGGGATAGTTAGGTTCAAGGAAGAGAATGATGAGATTGCCTACCAAATTCCCTATAAGATTGAGCAGTACCGCCTCCTGTCAAACATAGAAAAGGAACACAAACAAGCGGCTTACTATAGGAATGATGAGGATTGACGTAGAGGAGTAGATTATGTGATGAATAGGATGCTTGGTTTCTACAAAAAATGCTTGCAACTAGGTCCGGAATACAAAACTGGTATAGTAGATGACCTAGAGAGTGAAACCAACGATGATGTCACGTAGTAACCCATGACCTTGAGTCTAGCTACAAGACTCGTAAATAAAGAAAAGCGCTTCTTGGGAGGCAACCCATGCTTTGTGTGATTTTTAATTGTTTGATTGTTATTTGTTTCCGTATGCATGCTTTATTTTTATTGTTGATATATCATGTTTCAAACTAAAATGGTGAAAATACTTTATTTTGTTGTTTGGCTTTGTCTTAACTTCATCCAATGGTATTTCGCAAAAGATAAGTGTAAGGGGAAACCCCAAATATGTTTTTAAGAAACAAACTTGATCATGGTTCTCCACAATATTAAATGAACATGTATATTTGTATTTGTTAGAGTCAAATGCTTGTATCGAGTCATAATGATGTTTTGCAGGATTTTTCAGGAAGTAGGACAAAGTTTTTCCAGAAATTTTCCAGAAACTTAACATAAGAATTTCTGCAGGTCACTTCTGACGGCGTCACGTGTAAAATTCTGGAAATTTTACCATTTTTGTTTTTCTAACGGAGTCTTAAAGTTTTTGTTAATTCTTTAGTTTTATAATCTCCAGGAAATCTGTAAACATCATTCCACAAGCATTATATCTTACTTTGTTTTCTAGGATTAGTTATCATATATAGATTGCCGCCGATTTTACGCGAGGTTGCCTTGTTTGTTTTCTCAGGTTTAACAGGTTATGTATGACAAGAAGATGATTTAGATTCTGGAAGGGAAGCTTTGATTGTTCATTTTCTTGGAGGAAGATCTAACCTGGTTACCATATTATCCATACCGAGCGAATCAGGGGAGTATTTGATTTCATTCTTTTTACCTGTTTTACTTTTACAATCTTTAATTGAACATTGGGGACAATGTTCATCCTAAGTGTAAGGGGAGGGTAAATGATGATACCTTATAGATACACTTTCACTTGAGTTTGTTTGTTTGATAGTAGATGTGTAATAAAACTATGAGAAATATTTGTTATTGTAATTTTAGCGCTAAATTTAAAATTTTTTACAACATTTAGGAGTGAAACTTTAGCCATAGCAAGCGTCTCATGGATAGGAGATTGTATGACTAGCACAAAACCGTATCATTCAGAAAAAATTTCCACCCAAATATGTGAGGTTCGCCTTTAGATTTGATAGGAAAAGCATTCATTATTAGTGCTTATGAGTGTATCGGTTGCATTTAGATTCTAGAACTTGCGTTAGTGATGCATCCCGAGACCGCTAGTGAGACTACATTCGTGTAGTAGGATTTACTACATGATAAGAGGCATTAGGATCACCCTTGTGTTAAACCCGTATCATAATTACTTGACCACTTAAGTCATATTACTTGGCTAGTTAAGTCAATTAATTTTTCCCACACCCTTAGCGTTGTACTCATTTTTAGTACACGAAACTCCTAGTACACCCCTCCGAGCCTATCTTTTCGTTTCTAACTTTAAGCATCTTACTTAAAGGAAGAATTTGTTACACCCCACTTAAATGTACAACCAAATCGCCTTAGCCTTCCATGTATGCGCTCATCTTTAGTGCATTATTGTTATTTGTTTAAACCCTTAGTTAATTATCTAATTGATTACATGGTTGCTAAGTCGAGTCATATCCTTGTACATATTGTTTTGGGACGATTGAGACTCATGGGTAAAGTACTTATGTTATGGAGTAATGGGGAAGAACATAATTTTATTACCCCCATATGTGCGTTAATCTTAAAAGTACTCCAAGTATTTTGATTATCTTAATTCGAGTCATTAGATTACTTTATTGTAAAGTATGTAAAAATTCAAGTGTAAGGGGAATGTACATTCCCTATGATGTATTATTTTGGATGGTAGGGTAAAAGTGTATGCAAAAAAAGAAAAAAAAAATCGAAAAAATATAGAAAAAGAAAAAAAAAATAGAAAAAGAAAAGAGAAAAAACATATGGACTACCATCCTGTTTCATTCTATGTTTATTTTATGTTTTTGTTATTTTTCATTTATTAGCTTAAGTCGAGTCTAGTCTTGGCTTAGCAACACCATGTTGTACATGTAATTAACCAAGATGATTAACTCGCCACCAGCAAAAATTGCCTATATCCAACAAAACCGTGTATTCCATATCCCTACACCTAACGTTACAACCCTTTAAAAAGACCTCTTTGATAGTTTATCCTAGGTGCTTACGCCATGTGGTGGAGGTTTGATCCTTTCCCAAGCCAATGGTAATCTATTTTGCTATGACAGGTAGTAAGAGATGTTTTCCATTTCCATATGGTGATATTACTTTATTACACCCGAGAGATGTTAGTATCTAAACACTATTCGTGAGCTGCTAGTGTATGACCTCCGTGCTTGTCTTTGGTCTTTAGTGGAACAATTATTTGTTGTAATTACTTTTATATTAGTGTTAAATGACCCCTAACTTGTATTTTGACTAGAATAAAAGCGCATTTGCTTGAGGACAAGCAAATCTCAAGTGTAAGGGTATATGACGAGGCGAAAAATGAACTGTTTTTAGGGGGTCATTTAAGCCTGAATTGGAATTTATTTAATCAAATATCGCCCTAAATCGTTCCTTTTGTGATTTTAGGTACTTTGGGAGTGAATTCTGGAAAATGAAGCATTTTGGACGTTTTTGGAGCATAAAAGTGATGAAAACAGCAAAGACTTAATTTTCTTTGCTGGGAACAGTAGATGACGGCGTCAAGAAGAATTTTATGACGGCGTCAAGAGAAAAATGGATGACGACCCAGAGAAAACGTGACGACGTCAGAAGTAGGGCGTCAAGAGTAAATTTGGTGAGGGCCTGGAAAAAGATTACACAAGACGGCGTCAGATATAGATCTAGGCAGTCCGAGAACTTTATTGGCGGCGAGATGACGGCGTCAGATTTTTCCTCTTGACGCCGTCACCTCACAAAATCTATATATACTTTTCTATTTTTCATTCATTAAGAGAGGAACTTATGTGGAGAATTCTAGGGCCGAACCTAATAAACCCTAGGTCGTTTGTAACAGTATTTTCAAGGGTTTTCACCCCTTGAAACCCTTCATGTTTAATTAAGATAAGTTTTCTTTCAATTCATTCAATATGTCTATGTGTTGTTTGAATATATCTTATGCTTGTCTTGATTTTAACATGCTAGGCTAGATCTTTAGTGTGTTTGCTTAGATGTAATGAAACCTAGATGTTGATTATAGGTTGATTGCTTGTTTATAGTTGTAATGGATGACTGATTTCAATGTTAGGCTTTAGAAAACTGGCAGATCTCCATTGTGTAACTTGCTTGAACGTCTTAAGAAACATGAACCGATGTGTACTAGGTTTTTATGGTTGTATTTAATGCGTGAGCGAATTCTAGTGATCCCATGTTAGGAGCTTCTTAGCCGGCTCGACATAGGAGTGAAGTAGGAGCTTATAAGATTGGGGAAGTAAGTACGCCACCCCATGAATGGTATTAAGGAATACAATCCGTCATCCACGCAACTGTAACAAGTAATTAACCTGTAAAAGATATATAGGGAGTAGTGAAATCTAAGTAAATACAATTCTCCCATATATTGCTCACACCACTAGTTTAACTTAGTTTATTTTCATTTTTATTATTTTATTTTGATTGCATCTTTAGTTATTGGGTTAGTTGACTAGCAACTAATTCCGCCCACTCCTCCAAAAACCGAGATTTTATTTGCTTCTTTATAACACAAAAAATACAAAAAAAATCATCCCTCACCTCTAGACCTAGTTCTTAGGCTTTCTAACCCTAGCGACATTATTCCTGAGTTGAACGATCAATCCCACAGTACTTGTCACTATACTATACTACAACGATTAGGTACACTGCCTGGTGGGGGTTGTAAGCTTCTCGAGATCCCTCGAGAGGTAAAGCCTGGTGCAATTCCCACGCATCAAGGGTTTAAACAAATAACAATAATGCACTAAAGATAAGTGCATACAAGGAAGGCTAAGGCGATTTGGGTGTACATTTGGGGTGGATTGTTAACAAATTCTTCATTTAAGTAAAATGCTTAAAGTTAGAAACGAAAAAGATAGGCTCGGAGGGGTGTACTAGGGGTATCGTGTACTAAAAATGAGTACATCCCAAAGGTGTGGGAAAAATTAATTTGCTTTATTAGTCAAGTAATTATGACTTTATTGGTCAAGTAATTATGATACGGGTTTAACACAAGGGTGATCCTAATGCCTCTTATGATGTAGTAAATCCTACTACACGAATGTAGTCTCACTAGCGGTCTCGGGATGCATCGCTATCATAAGTTCTAGAATCTAAATTCTACCGGTACACTCATAAGCTCTAAGGCTTCTCCTAACAAATCTAGGGGCGAACCTCACTTAGTAGAAGGCCGGTACAAGTCTTTGACGCCTCAACTAACGGATGCTAACTAGTGCACTTCTTGGATCGCTGGCGCGTTACTTGCATAACGGATGGTCACCAAGTCATACACTACCGCTGGCGCGTTAGCCAATTAATCTAATAGTCGGATGGTCACTACCCTTTTTGATAAAAAATTTGAGTGTTACGTTTTTTTGTGCTAATCATACAATCTCCTATCCATGAGACGCTCATTAAGGCTAAAGCTTCACTCCTTTAAATTTTGCACTAAAATTGCCCTAACAAGTATTTCTCTTAGTTTTATTACACACTTGCTATTAAACAAACAAACTCAAGTATAATTGTATTCTCTAAGGTATCATCATTTACCTTCCCCTTACACTTAGGCTGAACATTGTCCCCAATGTTCAATAAAAAGATGTAAAAGTAAATAAGGTAAAAGAATGAAAGCAAATACTCCCATGATTCGTTCGATGTGGATAAACCGTTAACATGGTTAAATCCTCCTCCAAGAAGATGAACGTTGAAAGCTTCCCTTCTGAAATAATAAATCATCTCCTTGTCCAATATAACCTGTTAATCATGAGAAAACAATCATGGCAACCTCGCATAAAATTGGCGGCAATCTATATATATAAGGATATAATGCTTGTGGAATGAATGTTTGCAGATTTCCTGCAATTTATAAAACTAAAGAATTAACAAAAACTTTAAGACTCCGTTAGAAAAACAAAACTTGCAAAATTTCCATAATTTTACACCTGACGCCGTCAGGTGTTAATCCTGACGTCGTCAGAGTGTTCTGACAGAAATCTCATGTTAAGTTTTTGGAAAATTTCTGGAAAACTCATGCCTTAATTCTTGGAATTTCCTGCAAAACATCATTATGACTCGATACAAGCATTTGACTCAAACAAATACTAATATACATGTTCATTTAATATTGTTGTGGTTCATGTTCAATTCCGTTCTTAAAAACAAATTTAGATTTCCCTTATAGTTATCTTTTGCGAAATACCTTTTTATGAAGTTAAGACAAACAACAAGGTAAAGCATTTTCACAATTTAGTATGAAACATGATCCACAAACAATAAAAATAAAACATGCTTACGGAAACAAATAAAATCAAACAAACAAACAAACAATCAAACAAATAAAACATGGGTTGCCTCCCAAGAAGCACTTTTCTTTATTTACGAGTCTTTTAGCTAGACTCAAAGTCAAATCCTACAGTGTGTCGCTTATGCTCACATACCAAAGTGTGAGCTATCTAATAGTTGCCTCATCTTTCTTATAGTCATCACTTAGCTCTAAACATCCGCGATAATACCTTTTGTTATTTTCATGAGGATATTTAATCCCTCTCCTTTTATCATTCTCACTTAGCATATCAAGAGGTGGATACCTATTACATTTCTCAATTGAAAAATCCTTGAACCTAGGATGTGCACAGGGCATTTAATAAACAAAATCTTCATCCTCATCCGAGAATGTAATCAACCCTTCCATAAGTTTTTCATCTAGTTTGGTTAACCTTTTGAAGGGTTTCCCAAACACAACTTGGGTTAAGTTACTATCGATAAATTTTCCTAGATTCTCCATAACCATAAACTCAACCAGATAAATAAAGCTTCCTACAAACACATGCAATGTCTTTGCCCTAGCAACAATATTATATCCTTTGTATTCTAACTCATTCACCATAATTTTATTGTATTCACTACGCGAGATTATGTTCATTGGTATAGATGAGTTAAGGTAGGCATCAAAGCTCCTACATAAAATCCAATCTTACAAGGAAACTGCATATTAAATGAGTTGTCATTCTCAATCCTTGTTCTAGGGTCGACATACCTAAGAGGGTTCATCTCATCTTCCATCTTATCCTCATTAATTACATCACCATCATCTAGGTCCTTATCGGAGTCCGAATAGTAAAAAGGACTAGCCCTATGGTCATTATCATGGTCAGACTCCTCCATCTCAGAATTATTGTTAAAGTGATGGTCAGGAGAGAGGTCAGGTGGGTTCTCATTTTCCACTAAAGGGATTGGGGCGGGTAGTTGGAAAATCCTACGACGAAAAACACGAATAACAGGAATCAAACGATCAATGCTATTGTTATCAATCGAGATAGTTTACGAACTAAGGAAACAAAGAAAAAGATAGACTAAAAAAACCTATAAAAATAAAAATAAAAATTTTACTAGAAAGGAATCTAGCAAGTAGACCTAATAAAAAGAAATTTTAACCTAGACAATAACTATTCCCCGGGCTGTGGGGCCAAAAACTTGATGCGTGGAATTGCGCCCTCGCAAAAGGTTTTACCTCTCAAAGGATCTTGAGAAGCTTGCAATCCCTACCAGGCAGTGTACCTGTTCGTTGTAGTATAGTATAGTGACAAGTACTGGGGGATTAATCGTTCAACTCAAAAAATAGTGTTCGCTTGGGTTAAAACTCACTAAAACTAGGTCTAGAGGTGAGGGATGATTCTTTTTGTATTTTTATATTTTAAAGGAAAGCAAGAAAAATCTCAGTTTTTGGAAGAAGTGGGCGGAATTAGTTGCTAATCAACTAACCCAATTAACTAAACATGCAATCAAAATAAAATAAACTAAATTTAAACTAATTTGTGGTGTAAACAATAATGAGAGAAAATTATGTTTACTTAGATTTCACTACTCCCTAGCTATCTTTTACAGGTTGATTAGTTTGTTACAATTGCATGGATGACGGGTTATATTCCTTAATACCATTCGTAGGGCCGTGTACGATCTTCCCTAACTCTATAAGCTTCTACATCTTCCTATGTCGAGCCGACTACTAGCTCCTAACATGGCCTCATTAGTAGTTACCTACGCATTAAATACAACTAAAATATCGTAGTACACCTCCGATCATGTTTCTTAAGACGTTCAAGCAAGTTACCAATTGGAAGTCTGCTAGTTTTCTTAAGCATAACATCGAATTCATTCATCCACAACAATTATAAGTAAACAACCAACCCATAATCAATATCTAAGTTTCATTACATCTAAGCAAACACAAAGAAAACCTAGCCTAGCACGTTAAAGAGAAGACAACGTAAGATATAATCAAACAACACATAAGCATATTGAATGATTTGATAAAGGACTTATTTTCAATTAAGCATAGAAACAAAGGGTTGAAACCCTTAAAAAAGCTGTAAAATTCGTCTAGGGTTTACTCCCTTCAAAGTTGCACACAATGAATGAAAACTAGAAAACTATATATAGATTTTGTATCCTGACGGCGTCAAGAGTAATGTGTGACGCCGTCAACTCGCCGCCAAAATAAACTCGTATTGCCTATATCCACTTCTGACGTCGTCACTCTTTAAGGACTCTGGGCCGTCACTCTTTGCAGTTACTCTTGATGGCCTTGACAATTTAATACGTGACGCCGTCACGACCCCTTCACAAACATTCTGGCGCGTCACGTCTAATTGATTTATCCACCCTTTTGTCAACTCATGACGCCGTCACTAGCAATATGTGATGTCGTCAAGTGCAATTTCCAGCATAATTTTGAGACTTTCTCATTTTCTTCACTTTTTTGCTCAAAAAACGTCCAAAATGCCCTCTTTTGCAAATTTCCTCTCAAAAGTACCTAAAATGACAAAAGGAATGATTTAGGGCAATATTTGATCAAATAATCTTGACTTTGGCCTTAAATGACCCCCCAAAAGCGGCACACATTTCGCTTCATCAAATACCCTTACGTTTGAGATTTGCTTGTTCTCAAGCAAATGCGCTTTTATTCTAATCAAAATACAAGTTAGGGGTCATTTAACACTAATATAAAAGTAATTGCAACAAATAATCATTCCACTTCAACCAAAAACAAGCACGGAAATTATACACTAGCACCTCACAAATAGTGTTTAGATACTCACATCTCTCGAGTGTAATAAAGTATATATCACAATATGGTAATGGAAAACATCTCTCACTACCTGTCATAGCAAATAGGTTACCATAGGCTTGGGAAAGGATCAAACATCCACCACTTGGCGTAAGCACCTATGATAAACTATCAAAGAGGTCTTTTAAAGAGTTATAACGTGAGGTGTAGGGATATGATAAACACGGTTTTGTTGGATAAAGGCAATATTTACTGGTGGCGAGTTAATCATCTTGGTCAATTACATGTACAATGTGTCGTTGCTAAGCCAAGACTCGACTCGACTTAAGCTAATCATAACTAATCAAAAACATAAACAAACATAAAAGGAGATGGGATGGTAGTCCATATGTTTTTCTCTTTTTCTTTTTTCTATTTTTTTTCTTTTTCTTGATTTTTTGATTTTTTTTTTGTGCATACACTCTTACCCTACCATCCAAAATAATAAATCATAGGGAATTTGCATTCCTCTTACACTTGAACTTTTACATATTTTACAATCAACTATTCTAACGACTCGAATCAAGATAACCAAAACAAATGGAGTACTTTTTAAGATTAACGCACATACGGGGGTAATATATGATGTTCTTCCCCATCACTAGTAATTTACCCATGAGTCCCAATCGTCCCAAAACAATATGTACAAGATATGACTCGACTTAGCAACCATGTAATCAATTAGACAATTAACTAAGGGTTTAAACAAATAACAATAATGCACTAAAGATAAGTGCATACAAGGAGGGCTAAGACGATTTGGGTGTACATTTGGGGTGGATTGTTAACAAATTCTTCCTTTAAGTAAAATGCTTAAAGTTAGAAACGAATATAAAAGTAATTGCAACAAATAATCATTCCACTTCAACCAAAAACAAGCACGGAAATTATACACTAGCACCTCACAAATAGTGTTTAGATACTCACATCTCTCGGGTGTAATAAAGTATATATCACAATATGGAAATGGAAAACATCTATCACTACCTGTCATAGAAAATAGATTACCATAGGCTTGGGAAATGATTAAACCTCCACCACTTGGCGTAAGCACCTATGATAAACTATTAAAGAGGTCTTTTAAAGGGTTATAACGTGAGGTGTAGGGATATTATAAACACGGTTTTGTTGGATAAAGGCAATATTTACTGGTGGCGAGTTAATCATCTTGGTCAATTACGGTTTTGTTGGATAAACACGGCACTCTCGAAGTACGCTCGCGGATCGGACCCCGGTCCAGAAACCTATCCGCGTCCACAAACATCGATTAAGCTCCGGACCCTTGCCTGACAAGGGTCCCACTTCGGCCACTGCAGCAATACGCGAAATATTAGGAAACCATAATATTTCCACTACCTATAAAAGGAAGCCTCAATTCACATTCTCGAGGTAATGACTTTCTCACTCATTACAACTCAGACATTTTGTAACACCCCCAAAAATTTGATTTGACAGTGGAAGACTAATTTGTGTATTACGTTGAGGATCACAGTCATAATTATAGAAACGACTCAAAAGACATTTTTGAGTTCATATTATTGAATTCAAATGCAAGGATGTTTAATAGATATTACATCACATTAATGGTTTGAAAATGACTATTTGTTTATTTGTTACACCACTGACACAAGGTCAAATGCCCACTCCATACCTCCTGAGCTTTGCTTCAATTACCTGAGATAAACATGCTAAAAAGTCAACAAAATTTTTGAGTGAATCCATATGTTTGAAAGTAGTTGAACACATTCCAATTATTTCAAAAGTAGTTCAGTTCTGTGGTTCCGTATGCTATTGCCATAAGTCTCATGAACTCAACCTTAACACGTGATATCATTAACTGATATAGGGGCCCTTGGGTAGGAGTTTGCCGATTCTCCTAGTACTTCAAATAAAGTGCATTTGTCTATCAATCCGGCTAGCACAACGGTTATCCATCCGGCTAGTACAATGGGCTGTCAACACCAATAGATCTATTCATAGTATTCGCGTTCACTTCTGCCGCAGCAAGTGACTAAGGTTCATGATGTAAGGGACTTTCAAAGAGTAACACAGTTGGTCTTATGCAATATTCCATTTGCATACATAAAGTGAAATACTTGTGTTAAAAAAAAGTAGCATGTATCCCCCCACATAGTTGTAAAACATGTAAAAAATGGGACTATAGACTCACCTTAGATGAGTTTGTGTTTGTAGGCAAGCAAGTAAGTCAAGTGCAACTGGTGAATGGCTCCAACATGCAACCTGGATAATGTGAGAAACCTTAGTTTCTTATGGTGGGGTGGTTCGTAGTTGTATATAATATGATAAGTCATGCCGGACTTATAGAGTTGTGTTACCCTTGCAGGGTATAGAATTTCAGTGAATGAGTAATTATTTCTATTCCATGATCTTGGTGAAAGTTTACTCAGTAACCCTTAAGGTTTCCAAAGGTTTACACCTTAAACCTTAGTAGTGAAACTTTACAGTTTTAGTCCTTGAACTTTGTGAAAGTGACATATTAGTATAATATGTGAGAGGTGATCTTTTGTTATCTAGTTAATCCTTAAATATTCACATTTGTACTTATTGTTATTAAAATAACCATTTCCTCTTAAATTAGTGAAATTACCATTTTACCCCTGTTACTTTGTAATATTTATATTTATAATCCATATGTTTATAGAAATGACTTTTAAGTACTATAAGTTTGTAATTATCACATTTCTAACTTTACTTTGCTAAAATGACAGATTTGACACCTTTGTTCCAATGTTTACACTTTTAGTCCTTGTACTTTCAAAGTTTACATTTTTAGTCCTTATGAATTATATATTTACATTTTTAGTACCTCCATTATCACTATAGTCAATAAATGACAAAAACATTGTAATTCTACTGTTTTAACACCAATTTTTATTGAAGTTACAGTTTTGGTCCTTATGTTTCATAAACTTTGCAAATTTAGTCCTTTATATGTTAAAGGTTTATTTTAAGTCCTTATACCTCCAAATTTACATAAATGACCCAAAATAGTTTATATTTACTATTGGTAACCTTAGTTAACAAAATTTACAATTTCTACCCCTATTTTCCATAGTTGGCAGTTTTAGTCCCTAAACTTTATACTCTTTTGCATTTTTAGTCCAATACACCATTTTAGCTTATGACTCCATTCTAAACAGTTTATCAAGTTCCTAGAAGCTTAGAAAATCGTGTGTGAGCTTATCAGTTGGCTTATATTAGCTTAAAGCTTATTGTGACCTTATTTTAGTGTCATTGGGCTTAACATGATCTGTTAAGACCCAATGAGTGCTCTGTGGGTCCAGTGGGCTTCCAAATGGTTGTGGTGGTTCATGGGCTCATATTGGACCTTGCCATAATGAGGAGGGGGTTGGTGGGCTGAGGAGCAGGCCACGCATGGTTGTCAGTTTAATGGGCTTTAGCCCATTAAGGGTTGTTTGAGGTTTTTGTGAACGAGAAAGAGGACTCAAGCTTTGAGCTTATGTGGCAGCTTATATGAGCTCGTGAGGGAGTGAACTTTAGGTAGATTGTTTGTGAGTGTTTCAAAGAATTAGTTTGTACAAAAATACATATATGTTATATGTATAGATTTCGAATACTAGGACCAAAGTGAAGTGAGTAAATTCGTCCTAAACACTTAATAGTATTAACTGTTTTCGTTTAGGGTTCACACAACATATAGAACGTGTGATTTTTATGGTATTAGGATTAGTTTAAGCTTATACAAAGTTCATGACTTCATTTATACGTATTTAGAGATGTGAGTGAGTAAGTTGGTGAGACAAGGGATTAACGAGACATAGGAGCAAATAGTTGAAAGTGTTGATGTGTTATACGAATGGAAAACATGAAAATATGATCAAAATTATGCTAAGTGTTTGAGAATGCTTACTACACCTTCAAAGGTGGGTCGAATGATGATTGTGGAAGAAAGAGAAAACTTGTGGACTTGTGAATCGATTCCTAGCACACCAAGGTCTTGAGTGGAGCTTATGGTTAGCTTGTGAGAGCTTGGGAAGAGGTTGTGGCTTCTATCTTCTTCTCGTTAATGAAACAGTGACCAAATAGAGTATGTGTGAGTTTGTTTTGAGTTGTACGTGAGTTCTCACTTGCATGGGGGCTTATACATGGAGATAAAGACAACTTGGAGGGACAAGGAGAATATGGCAGTAAGATAACGAGTAGGGGGTAGAGTAGCTTGATTGGATGCAAGTTGAGATTCCAAGTGTTCTTGGAGGTCAGTTGGTGTGTATTAATTTACACACATTTTCTTTACCAAATATCGGACCAAAATGACCAAAAGCCGACCTTAAAATGCCAAATACGTCGTGTTTTTGTGTTTGTGATATGCAAGTACGGATATTGCAAAAATGAACAAAGCAAAGCAAACACGAGCATGAGAGTGGAAAAGAGTGTACAAAAGCCGAGGTCAGGGAAGACTTTACAAGTTTTTGTCAAGATTATGCTTATTTGGTCAAAGTCAACCCTCAACTTTCATCAAATGTCATAGGTGGCCTTGGATTAACTTTGTGAAAATGACAGAATCAGCGTTGAAGTTTTAGTATATTACATTATTGGTCCTTGGATTTTATTAAACCAAAATCTGAAATTGAAACCCAAAGTTTATTTAATCCATTTATAATACCAAAGGCCCAAGTCCAATATTAAAGCCCAAGCTTATAAATCCTTGACCCAAGCCCACCAATACACGGTCAAAAGAGTCAAGCGTCAAATAATACGGGTCAATGCATTAATAAAAAACCAAACGTGCCATTTCCCTCTTTTCCCTGAACCCAGAAATCCCCCAAATCCCATGAACCCTAACTCACCTAAAGGCTCAATTGGTTCACTCCTTTCAAATTAACCATAACTGACTCATCATTTGAGCTTCTAACGGCAATAACACGTGACTGAGCACATGTCAGAGAGGATATTAGATGCTGTGTTGACACCTGGCTGTTAATCATTGGACGAGACGCGTCATTCTCTTGCCTTGGATCCTGCTGACAAGTCAGAGAAAGTATTGCACACACGAATGGGACAGATGGAAGCAGCTGATTGGCCAAGCCACCTTATTGATTATGATCCAAGGGTTCTTGTTGTTTTGAAGAAACACAAAATTGATCCAAGGGCAATAAGATGAAGTAAAGAAGCACAGATAGTGGCATGGATTGCCAACCTGGCATCAGACCCCCTCACTCACTCTTCTCCTATAAATAGAGTTAGTTTTTGCTCATTTTGTATAAAAATTTCTAGTGTAGTGTTATGCTGTCCATTTTACTTTAGAATGTATTTAGTGTAGCCGTTGTAATCTTCATATGAGTTTTTAATAAAATTTCTAGTTTACTTAAATAAATCTCAGCTTATTTTGTTCTTATATCAGCTTATTTTGTTTCATCATCTTTATATTCTGCTTATTTTAGTTGAAAGTTAGCTCAATCTACTACTCTTATACAGTTTTCTTATTCATTTACATAAAAATAAAAAATAAATAAAAATCAGAAAAATGTAAAAAAAAAATAAAAATATTATCATAGATATTAGTATAGCTTATCATAGAGCTTATTTTTACTTTTTATACATTTCACTTTAGCTTGTTAGCTTCTAGTGAAATGAATTGAGTCTGTGTAAATCCTAGATCAGATCTGAAAGGTGATTCAATCATAGTTGCTGAGGAGTTGGATATGCTGAGACAGACAGATATGAACTCAACCTATCTTAGAGATAGGCTGATGTGAACTCCCTCTATTCTTGCTGAGGGAGAGTTTTGGTAACTCTTGTTTAATTTCTATTGTTGGAATCTGATTTGGATCTTTAGTAGTTGTAGTTGTACTGTTTCATTGGAAGTATTTGAGATTTTGTAGATTGCTAATGTTTAGTTAGTGAATAATTGTTTAGTAGTTTGCTTCTGTTTGTGAATCTGTATCAGCATAATATTTTTGAGTAATTGTTTCATTTGGATTGTAATTGTTGTTTATCTGTTGGTTATTATTGCTTTAGCTGTTATTATTGTTGTTATTAAGTAATTTGGAATTGGTATTGCTTGAATTGGTTGTATCTGTTGTGTGGAATTGCCTTATAGATCTGACTTGCTTGTGGATTTTTACATCTGAAATATTGAGATATGTGAGTGAAAGTGATTGCTGGTTTTAGTTGATAGCAGTTGATCATTTGAATTCAGTAATAGTTTTGGAAACTTATAAGCTCCTTGTTGATGTGAATTGTGGTCTGAATCAGTTTGATTAAGTGCAAGTTACAAATAAGGGAGTGTTTCGAACTGAATTCTTCTGCATTTGGCTACTGATATCTAGCTGATTCTAGGTTACATTTAGGTGTCTTAGGTGTTATAATAGAGTAATATAGCTTAGTATTGATATAATAATTCATATAAAGTCAAAATAGGATATTAATTCTCTTTAGCAGTTAGGTGAATAAAATCAGTCAGTGTAATTGTAGAAATAGATACAAGTTAGTATAATTAAGCTTAATCTAGTGGAATCTTAGCTTATTATTACAAGTTCTGGTAGATATAATCAGTAGAATTTAAAATAAGTCAAAGTTAAATTGCTTTTCAAAAAATCAACTGTTTCATGCTTATTCTTTTGGCTGAGAGCTGCTGACCTTGAGTGAATTTAGAGTAGCATTCTGTAGTTTATGTTAGATTAATTGGTAGTTTTGTAATCTCAGTATTGCTAGCTTCCATTTGCTCCCATTTGCTTAATGTTTTGAGCTTATATCAACTGCTTATTGAGCTTGTGGAGTTGACTGTGCAAAACAGTTTTCTGCTTGTTGAACTTAGGCCTGCTTTTCTGATTTAGTAATTGAATTTGTTATTTGTTTGTTGTTCTGAGTAATATAAGAGTAGTATCTGTGTTGTGCATTGCTAGATTACTTCTGTCTATGCTTTAGCTTGTTCTGCTCACTATTTTGAGTTTATTTTTGAGCTTATTGATAATCAATTGTTACATCTGTGGATTTCTGTGTTGGATTTTGTTCATGTCTTGCATTATTGAGCATATTGCATAATTTTGAACTTTAGTTAAAAGTTTCAAACCAAATAGATTACAAGTGCTTATAAATAAGCACTTGTGATAAGCAGTTTTACCAAAATAAGCAGTTCCACTTTTCATTATCACTTCAAAATTTTATTCTAAGTTCTTTTTAATATTTTTGATTTTCTGGAATTTTTCCAGATTTTTCTAAGCCTTTTTACTATTTTTCTTGTTTTCTTTTGATTTTATTCAATTTTTAAATAGATTTTAATTACCAAAAATCAATAAAAATTCAGGAAAGGTTTTGAAAAATACAAAAATATTTTTAGAAATTCTTTTATAATATTTTAGAATTTTTTGAATTAAATTTTCATTTTTCCATTTTAATTTTCTATTTTTCCTTATTTTTAATTCATTTTAAATTCCAAAAATCAATTTAAATTCATAAAAAATAAAAGAAAAGTCAAAAAAATATTTTTCTTTTTCTAAAAATTCATTTTAGTAGTTTAAGAATTTTAGAAAATAATTTCAAGTTTGTAGGATCATTTTTCAATAAATGTTACGTTTTAAATTTTGCGGTTGCATTTCCGTTTTTACGTTTTTCATTTTGGTGCATTATTAGCTTGTACTATTTGCATATTTCATCTTTGTTTGTTATTACTTGAATAATTTGATTGCTATTTTCACTTTCTCACTTTTCAATTCACGATTTCACGAATCGATATTCTCGATTCCATTCGCCTTCGTTGGGAAACGACTCGGGTGATCCGTATTTTACGCGGATCACTCCGATACTATACTATATATATTATATAATTGGTTTTCACACGAATCAATTTTTGGCGCCGCTTCCGGGGAAGGCCGAAGTGAATTTTTGAATAACGTTTTGAAAAATTATGTTTTGTTAAGCCTTCCTCTACTATGTATATATATCTCTATAAAAATTGAAAAAATCAAAACACTTTTCCTAAAGTGTTTACAAAATACCAAAAAAATAATAAAAGTTACAGCCTCGACTCGACCGAAAGGAAGGGTGTTGTAAACCAAAAAAGTCTCACAATATAACAAAAATGTAATTTAGTTGTTTATCGGACTATTTCAATTACTACAACCGAATAAGCGGGAAATACGGATAGCTAAGACATTAAATTGCTAGCTGAAGAGAGATCCATTTTTCTCTCCCGTCCCGTCGCGCGTGGTTTTGAAAGAAACGGTTTTCGATTAACATTACGTTTTAAGAAAAGAAAAACAAAAGAAATAAAAAGTTTTTGTGAAAAATATAAAAAAACAAAAAGATTTTTCTTTTTCTTTTTCTTTTCTTTTTAATTTTGCTTTTGGTGTATGCACACCCGCTCTTCTTTTGAGAGTCTTATATCACCTTTGTCAAATCCCGAAAGGGTAATACGACACACACCGTGTCCATTTCCTTAACGTTGAGGAAATGGATCTGAATAATCAACACCCTCCGGTGGGTGGTGATGAAAACCAACACATGCCCGCTCCCGATCTCCGAACGATGGAGGAGCTGTGCCAACCCACGATGCATGGTAGAGGTGGCCCGATTGCCCCTCTAAATATTGAGGCCACGGATTTTGGACTTAAGCACCACATGATACAACAAGTCCAAAATTCGTGCCAATTTCACGGACTACCGGGTGATGATGCAAATAAGCATCTCGATAAGTTTCTAACCGTCACCCAGAATATGAAGCAAAACGGGGTCTCCGATGACGCCCTCCGTCTCTCTCTCTCTTCCCCTATTCTCTAACGCATCATGCCACCGCGTGGTTTGATCGCCTTCCCAGGAACTCGATTCATACTTTCAATGAAATGGTTTCCAAGTTCCTGGCGAAGTATTTTCCATCATCGATGGTGACGAAGTTGAGGAATGATATTAGCAATTTTCGACAACTCCCCGATGAGTCTTTGTTTGAGGCTTGGGAACGTTACAAGCTTGCCATTGATCGTTGTCCGAATCATAATATGCTTCTCGTCACAATAATTGATACATTTTATAATGGATTGACTTTACGACATAGGGACACGATCAATGCTGCAGCTGGTGGTACTTTCATGAAACGTCGTCCCGAGGATTGTTACGAGCTAATCGAGAATATGATGGCCCATTACAACTATTGGGATTCCTCAACCGAGAGGAATGAGCCGATAAGATCGACTGCGACTCTGAACTCTTCTTCTTCTAACCCCAAGCTAGCCGTCTTGAATAAGAAACTTGACGATTTGTCGACGGCTATGCTAAGAATGTACCAAATGATGCCGAATCAAGTCAAAAACACACAAGTTAATATGGTCAATTCCGTTTGTGAAACTTGTGGTGGTCCACATTCATACCTTGAATGCCCAGCCTCCAGTGGCTTTGCTCAAGAGAACGTGTATGCTGCAAATATGGGTGGCAACGGTTACCCACAACCTCAAGGAGACCGTAATCTCCTCAGCTACCGTTCTAGCAATTACCTTGGACCACCCGGGTTTAATCAACCAAATCAAGTGAATCAGAATAACAATGTGCAAAACCGTAATCATCAATTCAACAACAATCAAAATCACAACCACGGAAATAATGGTTTTTAAGGGCAAAATCAGAATTTTCAACAAAATCAAAACCGGGGAAATTACCACCAAGGCCCGCCTCAAGGGAACAATTTTCAAAACAATGGGAATTTTCAGAATAATAATCATGGGAATCAGAACAATGGCAATTTTCAAAACCGTGGGCAAAATTTCAATAATCAAAATCAAGCTGCTATTCCAAATCCGTCGCCCACGGAAGAGTTGATTAAACAATTGATTCAAGGTCAACAAGCTTTAATTGCTAAACAAGATGAAACAACGAGATTATTTGCGACTCAAATCATTGATATTAACAAGCGTTTAAATGATCGACCCTTGGGCTCTGGAACGTTGCCAAGCAACACGATCGCTAACCCGAGGGGCGATGTAAAAGCGATCATAACAAGAAGTGGTGTTACTTATGATGGATCGATGGCTCCGACTACCTCTTCTTCTCTACCTCCCAAGGTAGTCGCCCGTGAACCCGAGGTGACAACGGATACGGAAATTCCTATTAATAATGGAAGGACCGAAGACATCCAACCTCCGGTGGTCCCGACGTCTAAAGGAAAGGAAAAGGTTGTTAATGATAATGAAAATGAAACACCCGTTAAAACAAAGTTGCCATATCTGTCACGCTTAAACGAACAAAAGCACCGCGAGAAGGATAAAAACCAAATGGAAAAGTTCTATCAGATTTTTTAAGAGTTACACTTTGATATAAGTCTCGCGGATGCTATAATTTTGATGCCCAAATTTGCTTCGATGCTAAAAGGTCTTTTGAATAACAAAGAAAAGCTTTTTGAAATGTCAAGGACTCAAATGAATGAGAATTGCT
The DNA here is from genome assembly GCA_030686995.1 of Artemisia argyi. Classification (NCBI taxonomy): domain Eukaryota; kingdom Viridiplantae; phylum Streptophyta; class Magnoliopsida; order Asterales; family Asteraceae; genus Artemisia; species Artemisia argyi. The sequence continues at coordinate 30,147 of JARVZY010002357.1, read as the reverse complement.
CAGCGGTTCTTCTTAAAAAGCTACCCGAAAAGCTTGAAGACCCTGGCAAATTTCTTATACCGTGCAATTTTCCGGGTATGGTTCAATGCTTCACCTTGGCCGATCTTGGTGCTAGCATTAACCTTATGCCAATGTCGATATGGAAAAAGTTGTCTCTTCCTAACTTGACACCGACGCTTATGACCCTCGAGTTTGCTAACCGATCTACGTCTCGTCCAATTGGCATAGCTGAGGATATTTTTGTCAATGTTGGGAAATTTCATTTCCCTGCGGATTTTGTGGTTGTTGATTTCGATGCCGATCCACGGGTTCCTCTCATTCTCGGGAGAGGATTCTTAAGGACCGGTCGTGCCTTAATTGATGTTTACGACGAGGAGATTACTTTACGTGTTGGAAATGAAGCCGTCACTTTTAACCTTGATTAAACCGCGAGATACTCCTCCGATTACGATGTTTCTTCCGTCAACCGTATCGATGTTATTGATGAAACTACGGAGGAGTATGCTCAAGAATTTCTTGGTTTTACCGATAATGCTTCGAATGGCAATCCCACTCCTTCTTTTGAACCAATCGTCTCCGATTCTTCCCCTTCCCTCACTCCGTTTGAGGGAAGTGATCTCGCTTGGGAAGAAATTAATGCTTGTCTTTCAAATGAATCATTTTCACCGGAAATTGATAATAATAACTTTGATCCGGAGGGGGACATTTTATTAATTGAAAAATTGTTAAATGAAAAACCAATTGTTTCTTCCCCTCCGGTAGATTTAAAAATGGCAGACGTAAAAGAAGTTAAGCCGTCAATAGAGAATCCTCCGGAGCTCGAGCTCAAGGATTTGCCTCCTCATCTCGAATACGCATACTTGGAAAAAAAATGATAAATTACCGGTTATAATATCAAAAGGCCTAAAAGATGAGGAGAAGACACGACTCTTAGATGTGCTTCGGAAGCATAAAAGTGCGATTGCTTGGCAAATATCCGACATTAAGGGAATCGACCCTCGATTTTGTACTCATAAGATTCTACTTGAAGAAAATCACAAAGCTTCCGTCCAACAACAACGACGGGTTAATCCACAAATCCATGAAGTAATCAAAAAGGAAGTTATCAAACTCCTTGACGCTGGAATGATTTATCCGATCTCGGATAGTTCATGGGTTAGCCCGGTTCATTGTGTACCAAAGAAGGGCGGAATCACTGTTGTGAAGAATGACGATAATGAGCTTATACCGACTCGACTTGTGACCGGATGGAGAGTTTGTATCGACTACCGCAAGTTGAATGATGTGACACGTAAAGACCATTTCCCGCTCCCTTTTATGGACCAAATGCTTGAACGTTTAGCGGGAAATGAGTTCTATTGTTTTCTGGATGGCTTTTCTGGGTACTTTCAAATTCCCATTGATCCCCAGGATCAAGAAAAGACCACTTTTATTTACCCGTATGGAACGTTTGCCTATCGTAGAATGCCCTTTGGCTTATGTAACGCTCCAGGCACGTTTCAACGGTGTATGATGGCCATTTTCTCCGATATGATTGAAAAAACCATGGAAGTGTTCATGGACGACTTCTCCGTCTATGGAAATTCTTTCGACTATTGCCTCTCCCATTTGGAAAGTATGCTAATTCGGTGTGAAAACACTAATTTAGTTCTAAATTGGGAGAAGTGCCACTTCATGGTTAAAGAGGGTATAGTCCTCGGCCATAAAATATCCAAATCTGGGATTGAGGTGGATCGTGCAAAAGTCGACGTTATTGCTAAGTTACCTCACCCGACTACCGTCAAAGGAATCCGAAGTTTCCTTGGTCATGCTGGCTTTTACCGACGTTTTATTCAAGACTTCTCAAAAATAGCCCGGCCTCTGACCCACCTTTTAGAGAAAGATGCTCCGTTTAACTTCACGAATAAATGCGTCAATGCATTTAATGTTTTAAAAAAGAAGTTAACGGAGGCATCAATCTTAGTTGCCCCCGATTGGAACTTACTGATGCGTGGGAATCGCACCTTGCTTTACCTCTCGAGGGATCTCGCGAGGCTTACAACCCCCACCAGGCAGTGTACCTGATCGTTGTAGTATAGTATAGTGACAAGTACCGGGGGATTGATCGTTCAGCTTAGGAATAGTGTCGCTAGGATTAGAAAACCTAATTAAAAGTTCTAGAGATGGAAGATGATTATTTTTGTGTTTTTATATTTTATGAAAGCAAGTAAAATCTCGGGTTTTGAAGGAGTGGGCGGAATTAGTTGCTAATCAACTAACCCAAAAACTACTTTATAACTAATTAACTAATGAAAATGAAATTAAACTAATATTAAACTAAGGTTGTGAGCAGTGGTTGGAGAAATTGTGTTTACTTAGACTTCATTACTCCCTAGATATCTTTTACATGTTAATTACTTGTTACACTTGTATGAATGACGGGTTGTATTCCTTAATACCATTCGTGGAGTGGCATACATAACTCCCCAACTCTATGAGCTCTTATCTCCTCCTACACCATGACCCAGCACAACTATAGGGATTGTAAACAGTGGCTCATGCATTAAATACAACCAATAAAGACCTAGTACGCCTCGGTTCATGTTTCTTAAGACGTTCAAGCATGTTACCATTTGGAGATCTGCCAGTTTTCTTAAGCCTAACATATTATATCATTCATTCAAAACAAGAATAGACAAGTAATCAACACATAATCAACATCTAGGTTTCATTCGATCTAAGCAAACACAAAGGAAATTTAGCCTAGCATAGTAGAATTAAGATAAGAACAAAAGATAGACAACCAACACATAGACATATTGATTGAATTAAGAGTATACTTATCTCAATTACAATGCAAGGTCTCAAGGGTTTGGAACCCTTGAAAAACCTGTAAAAGAGGCACCAAAATCGTCTTTAGGGTTTCACCAAAACTTCTCTCTCTTTAATGAAAAAACTAGAAAACTATATATAGGAAAATCGTCCTGACGGCGTCAAGAGTAAAATCTGACGCCGTCAACTCGCCGCCATATACTTCCTCGGACGCCCTAGATCCAATCGTGACGGCCTATGTGACGCCGTCACCACCCTCGGTAAATTAATCTTGGTCATTTTGACGCCGTCATATCTTCATCTGACGCCTTCACAACCTTCGGTAAAATATTCATCCTTTCTGACGCCGTCAAGAGTAAATTCTTGACGCCGTCACCTTGTAATTCCAGCTTGGATTTAGTACTTTGTTGTTTTCTTCACTTTATGCTCCAAAAACGTCCAAAATAGCCTCTTTTCCAGAATTCACTCTCCAAACACCTAAAATCACAAAAGGAACGATTTAGGGCAATATTTGATCAAATAAATTCGGATTCGGGCTTAAATGACCCCCTAAAAACGGATCATTTTTCGCCTCATCATATACCCTTACACTTGAGATTTGCTTGTCCTCAAGCAAATGAGCTTTTATTCTACTCAAAAGACAAGTTAGGGGTCATTTAACACTAATATAAAAGTAATTACAACAAATAATCGTTCCACTAAAGACCAATAGACAAGCACGGAGGTCATACACAAGCACCTCACAAATAGTGTTTAGATACTCACATCTCTCGGGTGTAATAAAGTAATATAACATTATGGAAATGGAAGATATCTCTCACTACCTGTCATAGCAAAATAGATTACCATAGGCTTGGGAAAGGATCAAACCTCCACCACATGGCGTAAGCACCTAGGATAAACTATCAAAGAGGTCTTTTAAAGGGTTATAACATTAGGTGTAGGGATATGAATTACACGGTTTTGTTGGATAAAGGGGATTTTACTGGTGGCGAGTTAACAATCTTAGTTAATTACATGTACAAGATGGCGTTGCTAAGCCAAGACTATACTCGACTTAAGCTAATAAATGAAAAATAACTAAAAACATAAAATGAACATAGAATGAAAACGGGATGGTAGTCCGTATGTTTTTTCTCTCTTTCTTTTCTATTTTTTTTTTCTTTTTCTATATTTTTTTTTCTTTTTCTTTATTTTTTCGATTTTTTTTTTTTTTTTTTTTTTTTTTTCATACACTCTTACCCTACCATCCAAAATAATACATCATAGGGGTTTGAGCATTCCCCTTGCACTTGAATCTTTACATACTTTACATTAAACTATTCTAATGACTCGAATTAAGAAAATCAAAACACTTGGAGCACTTTTAAGATTAACGTACATATGGGGGTAATAAGTGTTGTTCTTCCCCATTACTCCATAAAATAAGTACTTACCCATGAGTCCCAAAACAATATGTACAAGGATATGACTCGACTTAGCAACCATGTAATCAATTAGAAAGTTAACTTAGGTTTTAACAAATAACAATAATGCACTTAAAATGAGCGCATACACGGAAGGCTAAGGCGATTTGGGTGTACATTTAAGTGGGGTGTAACAAATTCTTCCTTTAAGTAAGATGCTTAAAGTTAGAAACGAAAAGATAGGCTCGGAGGGGTGTACTAGGGGTATCGTGTACTAAAAATGAGTACAACGCTAAGGGTGTGGGAAAAATTAGTTGACTTAACTAGTCAAGTAGTATGACTTAAATGGTCAAGTAATTATGATACGGGTTTAACACAAGGGTGATCCTAATGCCTCTTATCATGTAGTAAATCCTACTACACGAATGTAGTCTCACTAGCGGTCTCGGGATGCATCACTAACGCAAGTTCTAGAATCTAAATGCTACCGGTACACTCATAAGCACCAATAATAAATGCTTTTCCTATCAAAACTAAAGGCGAACCTCACATTTTTGGGTGGAAAATTTTTCTGAATATACGGTTATGTGCTAGTCATACAACCTCCTATCCATGAGACGCTTGCTATGGCTAAAGTTTCACTCCTAAATGTTGTAAAAAATTTTAAATTTGGTGCTAAAATTGCACTAACAAGTATTTCTCATAGTTTTATTACTCATTTACTATCAAACAAAACAAACTCAAGCGAAAGTGCATATGTAAGGTATCATCTTTTTACCCTCCCCTTACACTTAAGATGAACATTGTCCCCAATGTTCAAGTAAAGAATGTAAAAGTTAAAAGTAAAGAGAATGAATTCAAATACTCCCCTGATTCGCTCGGTATGGATTTTAGGTTGGCCAGGTTAAATCTTCCTCCAAGAAAACGAACAATCAAAGCTTCCCTTCCAGAATATAAATCATCTTCTTGTCTCAAATAACCTGTAAATCCTGACAAAAGTAGACAAGGCAACCTCGCGTAAAATCGGCGGCATCCTATATAAGTTACTAAATCCTAGAAAACAAAATAAGATATAATGCTTGTGGAATGAAGTTTGCAGATTTCCTGGAGATTATAAAACTTAATAATTCACAAAAACTTATAAGACTCCGTTAGAAAAACAAAACTGGTAAAATTTCCAGATTTTTGACTCCTGACGCCGTCAAGAGCAATTGCCTGACGCCGTCAGAATGAACCTGCAGAAATCTTTATGTTAAGTTTCCGGAAAATTTCTGGAAAAACTTTGTCCTACTTCCTGGAGAATCCTGCAAAACTACATTATGACTCAATACAAGCATTTGACTCTAACAAATACGAATATACATGTTCATTAAATATTGTGGAGAATCATGATCGGTTTGTTTCTTAAAAAAACATATTTGGGGTTTCCCCTTACACTTATCTTTTGCAAAAATACCTTTAGGTTGAAGTTAAGACTAGGCTAAACAACATAATAAAGTATTTCCACATTTTAATTGAGAAACATGATCAACCAACAATAAAAATAAAACATGCATACGGAAGCAAATAACAATCAAACAATTAAAATCACACAAAACATGGGTTGCCTCCCAAGAAGCGCTTTTCTTTATTTACGAGTCTTGTAGCTAGACTCAAAGTTGTGGGTTACTACGTGATTTCATCATTGGTTCCATTCTCTAGGTCATCTTCTAAACTAGTATCGCTCTCATAGTGTAAGTACTTTGGATCTTCAAATTCGAAAACATCCCGTCGATACTTAGAGCCAAGCTCACTAACATCTTTAAAGAACCCACAAGATAAATCAGAAACATTTCTACAACCTCTTCTAACATCGTCATCACACAAGACAAGTTGGGAGCTCATAACATCAAGCCCGTCGCAATCTATCTCCCTAAGGTCTCTTCTTTTGTATGGCGTTTGGTATGAAATCCTCCTAATCCCGTCAGTGAAAGTCATGATCCCGTTCAAGTCATCCACTATCAACTTAGTGATTTCACAAAAGGGCGCTCCAAATACAACTTGCGATAACCTAGGGTCAACAAAGTCCTCTATGTTGTCCACAATTGTGAACTCCATAGTGAATGCCATATTTCCTATGAATACTTGGATTTCATGATCCTTACCAACCACTTTCTCTCCTTTGTAAATCATCCCCCATCTGCAGATATTGTTATAATGGAATAATGACATGAAATTCTTTGGCAGGAATACATTAATGTATATGTTTTCGAAGTACTTGTGACCGATCATGCAAGGGATTTTAAGGTTATTCGGATCACGTCGTTTGATCTTTCTCAACTCTCCATCCTTTGACCCATATGGATTCCCTTCAAGGGAGGGACGATACTCATAAACTTCCTCACCATCCCTACGAAAAATTACCGTTCTAACACCATTGGTGAGTAATACACTACCATCTTTCTCGTCGAGGATTGCTCCCGATTCATTGATGAATGGCATCCCAAGGACAAGGTTGGTCAATGGTTGATTGGCGAGAGGGTCCACGTCATTAACCACGGTGAGGTCAGTATTGTAATCAAATTCTCCAATCCTAATTGATACATTCTCTATTACTTTCTTGCATACAACGCGCTCTGGGAAGGTTTTGTGGTATAGAGAAAATGGGATTACGTTGATCGGGAAGCTAGGATCTATATGATTGTTAATTAAGACCTTCTCCTCAATGGTACAAGGGATTCTGAAAAGTTTAGAGTTGCTCTCCTTGGGTTGGTTGCTACCTATACTTATAAAATCCTCTATTTCGGGTTCTTTTATAACAGATTTGCTCAAAACGGTTGAGTCTTTCTCCTTTTCCACCGATGTCGCGTTCCTATCATCCGGTTTGTCGGATTTCTGCGCGGTGCACTGCTTGGGTGAACTGGTAGGTTTCCTCGCCGAAGCGTGGTCAACCTTTGAGGTTTCATCCTTCGCTGTCTGACTGAGTTTATCAGTTTGTTGTTGGGTTGGGTTGGGTGTTGAAGCGGGTATCGTGGTGATGGTGTTTACGAAGTGGATTGGTCCGGAGGGGTTGATAGGTCCTTTCTCGTTAGGGGATAGATGTTTAAATAGCTTGCTTGGACTTTTTATTTTTACAGGGGAGGCTGGTGGACTCTTGACGGTAGCAGATTTAACCTCATCAACGTAAATGGGCTTATTATCAATATGCTCTTTGATAGCAGTCAACAGATTACAAATCTTGTCGTTCACGTCAGCCTGCTGTTGTTTGAATTTTGCCTCGAGTGTAGCGAGCTGCAGTTCTTGAGAAAGAATGAATTTTTTTAAATCATCTTCACAGCTTTGCCTAGGGGAATTTTGGGGCGGAAAATGTTCGGACCAAGTGAGCGGTGAGAGATCATTAAATGATACACTTCGTGTTTGGTACCTTCTAAAATTAGGTTTATCCTTCCATGCCTCATATGCTTCGGCAGAAGTTCGAGGACCCTGCCCTACGTGTGATGATGTGAATTCGTTATAAGCACGTTTTGGAAGTTCCATACAGTTGTAGGTCTCATGAGGGCCATTGCACAGTTTGCATGTAGAAGCGATTCTGCTTACTTGGCTTGATGGCTTATGAGTTTCGTAAGATTTCATGAGAGACTTGACTCGACCTTCAAGTTCCATGATCCTACGGTCGGGAGTGCTTGAATTGTTCGAAGGCAAAGATATTGCCTTGACCGTTTTGTTCAAATCACGGGGATCATTCCAACTTTCGTTGTCATAGAGAGCAAGATCTTCTATGAGTTCCCATGATTGTTCCGCACTAAGATCACGTAGCTTACCACCGGCCGATTGGTCAATGGTTCGCCTCGTGGGGATATCGATATGGTCATAAAAAATTTGGACTTGGAGCCACAAATCTATGCCATGATGAGGGACTTTTTGGAGTAAGTCCTTGAAACGAGTCCATGCTTCATAAAGAGATTCATTTTGACGTTGTTGGAACATCAAGATGTCATTCCTAAGCTTAGTAGTTCTCCCCGGTGGGAAAAATTGAGCAAGGAAACGAGTGGTGAGATCATCCCATGTGGTGATGGATCCCGCGGTTGTTGATTTCGATGCCGATCCACGGGTTCCTCTCATTCTCGGGAGAGGATTCTTAAGGACCGGTCGTGCCTTAATTGATGTTTACGACGAGGAGATTACTTTACGTGTTGGAAATGAAGCCGTCACTTTTAACCTTGATTAAACCGCGAGATACTCCTCCGATTACGATGTTTCTTCCGTCAACCGTATCGATGTTATTGATGAAACTACGGAGGAGTATGCTCAAGAATTTCTTGGTTTTACCGATAATGCTTCGAATGGCAATCCCACTCCTTCTTTTGAACCAATCGTCTCCGATTCTTCCCCTTCCCTCACTCCGTTTGAGGGAAGTGATCTCGCTTGGGAAGAAATTAATGCTTGTCTTTCAAATGAATCATTTTCACCGGAAATTGATAATAATAACTTTGATCCGGAGGGGGACATTTTATTAATTGAAAAATTGTTAAATGAAAAACCAATTGTTTCTTCCCCTCCGGTAGATTTAAAAATGGCAGACGTAAAAGAAGTTAAGCCGTCAATAGAGAATCCTCCGGAGCTCGAGCTCAAGGATTTGCCTCCTCATCTCGAATACGCATACTTGGAAAAAAAATGATAAATTACCGGTTATAATATCAAAAGGCCTAAAAGATGAGGAGAAGACACGACTCTTAGATGTGCTTCGGAAGCATAAAAGTGCGATTGCTTGGCAAATATCCGACATTAAGGGAATCGACCCTCGATTTTGTACTCATAAGATTCTACTTGAAGAAAATCACAAAGCTTCCGTCCAACAACAACGACGGGTTAATCCACAAATCCATGAAGTAATCAAAAAGGAAGTTATCAAACTCCTTGACGCTGGAATGATTTATCCGATCTCGGATAGTTCATGGGTTAGCCCGGTTCATTGTGTACCAAAGAAGGGCGGAATCACTGTTGTGAAGAATGACGATAATGAGCTTATACCGACTCGACTTGTGACCGGATGGAGAGTTTGTATCGACTACCGCAAGTTGAATGATGTGACACGTAAAGACCATTTCCCGCTCCCTTTTATGGACCAAATGCTTGAACGTTTAGCGGGAAATGAGTTCTATTGTTTTCTGGATGGCTTTTCTGGGTACTTTCAAATTCCCATTGATCCCCAGGATCAAGAAAAGACCACTTTTATTTACCCGTATGGAACGTTTGCCTATCGTAGAATGCCCTTTGGCTTATGTAACGCTCCAGGCACGTTTCAACGGTGTATGATGGCCATTTTCTCCGATATGATTGAAAAAACCATGGAAGTGTTCATGGACGACTTCTCCGTCTATGGAAATTCTTTCGACTATTGCCTCTCCCATTTGGAAAGTATGCTAATTCGGTGTGAAAACACTAATTTAGTTCTAAATTGGGAGAAGTGCCACTTCATGGTTAAAGAGGGTATAGTCCTCGGCCATAAAATATCCAAATCTGGGATTGAGGTGGATCGTGCAAAAGTCGACGTTATTGCTAAGTTACCTCACCCGACTACCGTCAAAGGAATCCGAAGTTTCCTTGGTCATGCTGGCTTTTACCGACGTTTTATTCAAGACTTCTCAAAAATAGCCCGGCCTCTGACCCACCTTTTAGAGAAAGATGCTCCGTTTAACTTCACGAATAAATGCGTCAATGCATTTAATGTTTTAAAAAAGAAGTTAACGGAGGCATCAATCTTAGTTGCCCCCGATTGGAACTTACTGATGCGTGGGAATCGCACCTTGCTTTACCTCTCGAGGGATCTCGCGAGGCTTACAACCCCCACCAGGCAGTGTACCTGATCGTTGTAGTATAGTATAGTGACAAGTACCGGGGGATTGATCGTTCAGCTTAGGAATAGTGTCGCTAGGATTAGAAAACCTAATTAAAAGTTCTAGAGATGGAAGATGATTATTTTTGTGTTTTTATATTTTATGAAAGCAAGTAAAATCTCGGGTTTTGAAGGAGTGGGCGGAATTAGTTGCTAATCAACTAACCCAAAAACTACTTTATAACTAATTAACTAATGAAAATGAAATTAAACTAATATTAAACTAAGGTTGTGAGCAGTGGTTGGAGAAATTGTGTTTACTTAGACTTCATTACTCCCTAGATATCTTTTACATGTTAATTACTTGTTACACTTGTATGAATGACGGGTTGTATTCCTTAATACCATTCGTGGAGTGGCATACATAACTCCCCAACTCTATGAGCTCTTATCTCCTCCTACACCATGACCCAGCACAACTATAGGGATTGTAAACAGTGGCTCATGCATTAAATACAACCAATAAAGACCTAGTACGCCTCGGTTCATGTTTCTTAAGACGTTCAAGCATGTTACCATTTGGAGATCTGCCAGTTTTCTTAAGCCTAACATATTATATCATTCATTCAAAACAAGAATAGACAAGTAATCAACACATAATCAACATCTAGGTTTCATTCGATCTAAGCAAACACAAAGGAAATTTAGCCTAGCATAGTAGAATTAAGATAAGAACAAAAGATAGACAACCAACACATAGACATATTGATTGAATTAAGAGTATACTTATCTCAATTACAATGCAAGGTCTCAAGGGTTTGGAACCCTTGAAAAACCTGAAAAAGAGGCACCAAAATCGTCTTTAGGGTTTCACCAAAACTTCTCTCTCTTTAATGAAAAAACTAGAAAACTATATATAGGAAAATCGTCCTGACGGCGTCAAGAGTAAAATCTGACGCCGTCAACTCGCCGCCATATACTTCCTCGGACGCCCTAGATCCAATCGTGACGGCCTATGTGACGCCGTCACCACCCTCGGTAAATTAATCTTGGTCATTTTGACGCCGTCATATCTTCATCTGACGCCTTCACAACCTTCGGTAAAATATTCATCCTTTCTGACGCCGTCAAGAGTAAATTCTTGACGCCGTCACCTTGTAATTCCAGCTTGGATTTAGTACTTTGTTGTTTTCTTCACTTTATGCTCCAAAAACGTCCAAAATAGCCTCTTTTCCAGAATTCACTCTCCAAACACCTAAAATCACAAAAGGAACGATTTAGGGCAATATTTGATCAAATAAATTCGGATTCGGGCTTAAATGACCCCCTAAAAACGGATCATTTTTCGCCTCATCACTTACCATTTTAGCTAATGTGTGATGCAAGTGATTATGCTATTGGTGCAGTTCTGGGGCAACGTAAGAACAAGTATTTTCAGCCGATACACTATGCAAGTAAGACCATGAATGACGCCCAACATCACTACACAACTACCGAAAAAGAGATGTTAGCGGTTGTCTATGCTTTTGAAAAATTTATACCTTATTTGTTGCTTAAAAAATGCATAGTGTATACGGACCATTCAGCCCTGAAGTACTTAATGGCAAAGCAAGATGCTAAGCCACGTTTAATGCGGTGGGTTCTTTTGCTCCAAGAATTTGATGTCAAAATACGAGACAAGAAAGGATCTGAGAATCTTGCTGCTAATCACCTTTCACGACTTAAGAACCCCCATCAAAGTGTTTTCGAGAATAAGGAAATTACGGAAACTTTTCCTCTCGAGACACTTGGGAGTGTGACTAAACTTGACCAAAGTACCCCATGATTCGCCGATTTTGCGAATTACCATGTGGGGAAATTCATTAGGAAAGGTATGTCGTCCCAACAAAAGAAGAAATTCTTTAAAGATGTCTAACATTATTTTTGGGACGACCCTTACTTGTTCAAAGTTTGTGCAGATCAAGTGATCCGGCGGTGTGTTCACGGCACGGAAGCCGTTGAAATTCTTAAGGCATGCCATAGTGGACCCACGGGGGGACATCATGGTGCCAATTTCACCGCTAAGAAGGTTTTCGACTCCGGCTTTTATTGGCCGGCGATATATCGGGATGCCCATGAATTGGTGAAAACATGTGATTCTTGCTAACGTCAAGGGAAAATTTCTCAAAAAGACGAAATGCCGCAAAATGCAATTCAAGTTTGTGAAATTTTTGACGTTTGGGGCATCGATTTCATGGGGTCATTCCCGTCGTCTAGAGGAAACAAGTACATTCTCGTGGCCGTCGATTATTTGTCAAAATGGGTTGAAGCGAAGGCGCTCCCCACCAATGACGCCCAAGTTGTTGTTAAGTTCTTAAAAGTCTCTTTGCCCGATTTGGTGCACCTCGAGCCATCATAAGCGATCGTGGGACCCATTTTTGCAATGATCAATTTGCCAAAGTTATGCTTAAATATGGTGTCACAAATCGTCTTTCCATGGCTTATCATCCACAAACGAGTGGTCAAGTTGAGGTCTCCAATCGTGGTTTAAAACGTATACTAGAAAGGACAGTAGGAGAGCACCGTGCCTCTTGGGCCGATAAATTAGAAGATGCACTTTGGGCTTTCCGGACCGCTTACAAAACTCCCATTGGGTGTATACCTTATAAGCTGATTTACGGGAAAGCTTGTCATTTGCCCATCGAACTAGAGCACAAGGCCTACTGGGCCTTAAAACATGCCAATTTTGACTTGAAAACCGCGGGTGATCACAGAAAAGTTCAATTGAATGAGTTAGTGGAACTCCGTGATCAAGCTTACGAGAATTCTTTGATTTATAAAGAGAAAACAAAAAGAATCCATGATGCCAAGATCAAAGACCGCATTTTTAACGTTGGTGATCAAGTGCTACTTTTTAACTCTCGTTTAAAGATATTCTCGGGTAAGCTTAAAACCCGTTGGTCTGGACCATTCACAATAACCCAAGTTTTCCCTTATGGTACCATTGAGTTAGCTCAACAAGATGGTCCCAATTTTAAAGTGAATGGTCACCGATTGAAACACTATTTCGGAGGGGACGTACCAACCATGGTAGTCCCGGATCTCCAGACTTTCCCCAAGGATGATTGAATTCGGGGATCGAGTCAAGCTACGTGACTCGAAAATAAAAAACAAAGCGCTTCGTGGGTGGCAACCCATGCTTATCCAATTTCATCTTCTTAATTTCTATTTTCTAACGAATAACGTGAGGAGGGGGTACCTCTTCTACTCTTTTGTTTCGTGGTTGTTTGTGATGTTTGTTAGGATTGTCCGTGATTTATGATGACTCTCGTGCTCGTTTTCTTCTCTTCGCTCGAGTCTCATTCATCGGTGCTACTTGGAAATCCTATATCCGTGAATCTTATCGACTAACGTTTTCTTTGGCATAATTAATAAACGGCCTAGAATTTTGTTAGGATTACCTTAACCCGTAAAACATTGAGGACAATGTTTCATTCTAGTCTGGGGGAGGGTGAATCTTTGATTCGATTTTAACCTTGCATTTTTCACAATGTCGTGCACTCTTGCAACTCCGTTTTTCCACCAAAAAAAAAATGAAAGAATTGAAAATTTTCAAAAATTTTTGATGAAAAAGTCATGAAAAAGTATAAAAAAATGAGAAAAAGTTGTGCAAAAATATAATAAGTTTGAATAAGTGTTTTGACACCTTGTTGACTTTCTTGTTGGCGAGAGTAGGAATAAATATTTTGACGTGTTGAGCCCTAGCTTGTTCCCTTAACCAATGATAATCACATAAGCTTGTGCTAGTTTTGTACACAAGGAGCTATAAAATGCGAATTCTTTCTTAAGAATCTGCAAGTTCCCGTACTTGACTTTATACATGCGCAGCTTAAAGCTTTCGCTAGTCTTTTACATCAGGAGCTAGAAAACGCGAATTCTTCTTCTAGAATTTGCAAGTTTCCGTATCTGACTCTATATATGTGTGGCTGATTATCGGCTAAGTATTCGCTGGTTTCATTATTTGGAATCTTAAATTGCGAAGAGCGAGAAATGATAGAGTTCATTTAGAAGTTAGATGCTAAACGTGGAGTAGTGGTTCTCTTTAGAGCTCATGAGAGGTACTTGTGGCTTTTTACTCCCATCAGAAACGTCACCAATATATAATAGATGTTCTAGGTTAATTAGTGGTATTTCGGTTTGAATAATATTTAGTTCTTTGTTTTCTTAAGAGAATTTTTGCTTTAGAAGTTGGGTACATATCAAGGAACATAAAAAATAAGAGCAAAAAGTGAAAAATCAAAAGTCAAAAGTTGATTATCTATGTGGTTTTGGAGCTACCCGATAAGCTTCCATTGATGTATTGAGAAAAGTCAAGAAAGAAAGAAAAAAAAAGTGAAAAGTATGAAAAATATGAGAAAAGTGAAAAATGAAAATGTGAAAGTTGAAAGTATAATGAATAAGAGCTTATGTATAAATAAGTTGTTGGCGCGTGAGGTGCATGTGTTTGATTAGTAATCAATTACATGAGGTGCACGTGTAGTACTCCGCAACTTATATTTCTGATATTGTATGTACCAAAATTCCTTGATGTGGACCGAATTTCTATTGCAGTGGTTCTTAAGAGAAAATGAATAACTACTTATCGTTTTAACTTAGGTATCACTATCGGACTAAAAATTATTGAAACGAGAAAATATAAAGCAATTCATTTCTCAACAAAATAAAATATTGAGATACAAAACCTAGGAAATGGGAGTAAGGAGTTTCCACAAGTAACTTTTATGAGTAGTGTTAGCATCTAATTTGTAGATAAGCTGTGATCTCGTTTGTACGCTTAGTTTAGGGACTTGTGAAAAATCAAGGATGACGATTTTTATCCGTATGGTCACTTTTCTATGAAAAGTGTTTCTACTCGTTGACCCTAATAATTATTACAAAATAATGAAAGTTCAACAAACCGTCACAAGTATGAAGTAAGAAAAGTACAAAAATAGGAAGTGTAAGTGGAATAAAGGAATAAAAGGAAAATTTTGGAAAACGGAGCATTTGCGGGAATAAATGATTTTATTACTTCTTTCGAACCTCCTTGCTACTTTACAAAGTTAGTAGGAAGAGTTTTGAAATTATTTATCCCAAGAGCGTGAATTGATCACATTGCGAGAGGACACGACGATACCTTAGTCTGGGGGATTTTGGCGTGTATTAATTTACACACCTTTTCTTCACCAAATATCGGACCAAAATGACCAAAAGCCGACCTTAAAATGCCAAATACGTTGTGTTTTTGTGTTTGTGATATTCAGGTACGGATATTGCAAAAATGAACAAAGCAAAGCAAACACGAGCATGAGAGTGGAAAAGAGTGTACAAAAGCCAAGGTCGGGGAAGGCTTTACAAGTTTTTATCAAGATTATGCTTATTTGGTCAAAGTCAACCCTCAACTTTCATCAAATGTCATAAGTGGCCCTTGGATTAACTTTGTGAAAATGACAGAATCAGCCTTGAAGTTTCAGTATATTACATTATTGGTCCTTGGATTTTATTAAACCAAAATCTGAAATTGAAACCCAAAGTTTATTCAATCCATTTATAATACCAAAGTCCCAAGTCCAATATTAAAGCCCAAGCTTATAAATCCTTGACCCAAGCCCACCAATACATGGTCAAAAGAGTCAAGGGTCAAATAATACGGGTCAATGCATTAATAAAAAAACCAAACGTGCCATTTCCCTCTTTTCCCTAAACCCAGAAATCCCCCAAATCCCATGAACCCTAACTCACCTAAAGGCTCAATTGGTTCACTCTTTTCAAATTAACCATTGACTTATAATTTGAGCTTCTAGAAGCAATAACACGTGACTGAGCACATGTCAGAGAGGATATTAGATGCTGTGTTGACACCTGGCTGTTAATCATTGGACGAGACGCGTCATTCTCTTGCCTTGGATCCTGCTGACAAGTCAGAGAAAGTATTGCACACACGAATGGGACAGATGGAAGCAGCTGATTGGCCAAGCCACCTTATTGATTATGATCCAAGGGTTCTTGTTGTTTTGAAGAAACACAAAATTGATCCAAGGGCAATAAGATGAAGTAAAGAAGCACAGATAGTGGCATGGATTGCCAACCTGGCATCAGACCCCCTCACTCACTCTTCTCCTATAAATAGAGTTAGTTTTTGCTCATTTTGTATAAAAATTTCCAGTGTAGTGTTATGCTCTCCATTTTACTTTAGAATGTATTTAGTGTAGCCGTTGTAATCTTCATATGAGTTTTTAATAAAATTTCTAGTTTACTTAAATAAATCTCAGCTTATTTTGTTCTTATATCAGCTTATTTTGTTTCATCATCTTTATATTCTGCTTATTTTAGTTGAAAGTTAGCTCAATCTATTACTCTTATACAGTTTTCTTATTCATTTACATAAAAATAAAAAATAAATAAAAATCAGAAAAATATAAAAAAAAATAAAAATATTATTATAGATATTAGTATAGCTTATCATAGAGCTTATTTTTACTTTTTATACATTTCACTTTAGCTTGTTAGCTTCTAGTGAAATGAATTGAGTCTGTGTAAATCCTAGATCAGATCTGAAAGGTGATTCAATCATAGTTGCTGAGGAGTTGGATATGCTGAGATAGACAGATATGAACTCAGCCTATCTTAGAGATAGGCTACTGTGAACTCCCTCTGTTCTTGCTGAGGGAGAGTTTTTGGTAACTCTTGTTTAATTTCTATTGTTGGAATCTGATTTGGATCTTTAGTAGTTGTAGTTGTGCTGTTTCATTGGAAGTATTTGAGATTTTGTAGATTGCTAATGTTTAGTTAGTGAATAATTGTTTAGTAGTTTGCATCTGTTTGTGAATCTGTATCAGCATAATATTTCTGAGTAATTGTTTCATTTGGATTGTAATTGTTGTTTATCTGTTGGTTATTATAGCTTTAGCTGTTATTATTGTTGTTATTAAGTAATTTGGAATTGGTATTGCTTGAATTGGTTGTATCTGTTGTGTGGAATTGCCTTATAGATCTGACTTGCTTGTGGATTTTTACATCTGAAATATTGAGATCTGTGAGTGAAAGTGATTGCTGGTTTTAGTTGATAGCAGTTGATCATTTGAATTCAGTAATAGTTTTGGAAACTTATAAGCTCCTTGTTGATGTGAATTGTGGTCTGAATCAGTGTGATTTAGTGTAAGTTACAAATAAGGGAGTGTTTGGAACTGAATTCTTCTGCATTTGGCTACTGATATCTAGCTAATTCTAGGTTACATTTAGGTGTCTTAGGTGTTATAGTAGAGTAATATAGCTTAGTATTGATATAATAATTCATATAAAGTCAAAATAGGATATTAATTCTCTTTAGCAGTTAGGTGAATAAAATCAGTCAGTGTAATTGTAGAAATAGATACAAGTTAGTATAATTAAGCTTAATCTAGTGTAATCTTAGCTTATTATTACAAGTTCTGGTAGATATAATCAGTAGAATTTAAAATAAGTCAAAGTTAAATTGCTTTTCAAAAAATCAATTGTTTCATGCTTATTCTTTTGGCTGAGAGCTGCTGACCTTGAGTGAATTTAGAGTAGCATTCTGTAGTTTATGTTAGATTAATTGGTAGTTTTGTAATCTCAGTATTGCTAGCTTCCATTTGCTCCCATTTGCTTAATGTTTTGAGCTTATATCAACTGCTTATTGAGCTTGTGGAGTTGACTGTGTAAAACAGTTTTCTGCTTGTTGAACTTAGGCCTGCTTTTCTGATTTAGTAATTGAATTTGTTATTTGATTGTTGTTCTGAGTAATATAAGAGTAGTATCTGTGTTGTGCATTGCTAGATTACTTCTGTCTATGCTTTAGCTTGTTCTGCTCACTATTTTGAGTTTATTTTTGAGCTTATTGATAATCAATTGTTACATCTGTGGATTTCTGTGTTGGATTTTGTTCATGTCTTGCATTATTGAGCTTATTGCATAATTTTGAACTTTAGTTAAAAGTTTCAAACAAAATAGATCACAAGTGCTTATAAATAAGCATTTGTGATAAGCAGTTTTACCAAAATAAGCAGTTCCACTTTTCATTTTCACTTCAAAATTTTATTCTAAGTTCTTTTTAATATTTTTGATTTTCTGGAATTTTTCTAGATTTTTCTAAGCCTTTTTACTATTTTTCTTATTTTCTTTTGATTTTATTCAATTTTTAAATAGATTTTAATTACCAAAAATCAATAAAAATTCAGGAAAGGTTGTGAAAAATACAAAAATATTTTTAGAATTTTTTGAATTAAATTTTCATTTTTCCATTTTAATTTTCTATTTTTCCTTATTTTTAATTCATTTTAAATTCCAAAAATCAATTTAAATTCATAAAAAATAAAAGAAAAGTCAAAAAACATTTTTCTTTTTCTAAAAATTCATTTTAGTAGTTTAAGAATTTTAGAAAATAATTTCAAGTTTGTAGGATAATTTTTCAATAAACTTTACGTTTTAAATTTTGCGGTTGCATTTCCGTTTTTACGTTTTTCACTTTGGTGCATTATTAGCTTGTACTCTTTGCATATTTCATCTTTGTTTGTTATTACTTGAATAATTTGATTGCTATTTTCACTTTCTCACTTTTCAATTCACGATTTCACGAATCGATATTCTCGATTCCATTCGCCTTCGTTGGGAAACGACTCGGGTGATCCGTATTTTACGCGGATCACTCCGATACTATACTATATATATTATATAATTGGTTTTCACGCGAATCATCGGTTTAGGGGGTGACGAGGATAGGGGCTCTAGAAGTTGGATTTAATTTTGTATAGGGTGTGCAACGAGTGAGCAAGTGATGTCTTGGGGTCTTTGAGTCCTTGTGTAATCGAGTGGGTCTAGTGTGAACTCATTTGAGAGTGTGTTTGGTTGCAAGAATAACAAAGGGTCCGTTTGACATATTAACGTGACCAAATGGTCACCTTATGATCGAGTTGTGGTTTAGAGGTGTTGTGGTTGTTTAGTGATACCATTATAAAGGTATTAGAGTCTCTTGGGAGGTTTGTAGACATTGAGAATCTCTTAAGAGTCCAAACGAACTTATACGTGACCAAAATAAATAAATATAGGTCGAAATATTCCTTGTGAGGTCTTGTGAGTTTATAAACGAGTTTGGCTTAGATCCTATAGCTTAAAATGAGTAATAAGAAGTTTCTATATGCCTTGGAAGGTCTCACGTTGTCTTGAGTGAGTTGTGGCATTTTATGTGTACGTTTGTGTATATATCGAGACACAAGAAGTGAGCTAGGGTACGTTATTGAGTTGTGAGGTTTGTATGTTGCCTAGAATCACTTAATAAGTCATTTGAGAGGGTTTGAAACTTAAAAGAATCAATGGAAACGCGTTCGTCATGAAATGACCAAAGTTGGGTACGTTTAACAAGTGTTGTGACCTCGATTAGCTTTGTACGCCATTCACTGTTCATACATACGTATTTTATCCTAGTAATTGTTGATCTCGATTCTTTTGATGGGACACAACAAGGTTGTGCATTTTATTTCATATGTTGTTTGTAAGATTCGTGAATAAATGAGCCAAAGTGATTGCGTGTTTATATGAATTCGTATAACAGAATTTGGTTTTAGATTGGGCTCATGTTGGGCTTGTGATTCGCGGCCCAAGTGAAACTTGTAGTTTGATCCGTGTAATGTTATAGTTTGATCCGTGTAAGGTTTTTATGATTCCATGAAATGGGCTAATGTGTGTGGGGCCCACTTAAGTGTGAAATAGTTCTTATTGGTAATGTGAGGTCTACTGAGGTATAATTCTCATATGTGGAAGTTGTGGGTTCCACTGAGATGTAATTCTCATATGTGGAAGTTGTAGGGTCCACTGAGATGTAATTCTTATATGTGGGAGTTGTGGGTTGCGTGTGAGCTCATTCTAGATAAGTGTAAATCACATAGCAAGTATTGATTCAGAGTTTCATAGTGTAAGCAAAAGTTTAAAATTTTGCCTAAAAATGGGTGCATGAATAGTAACATACAATTACTTTCTGATTAGTGTTTTGTAATAACTGGGGTTTTTCACAGGATATTACAGTACCTACCAGTCATTCAAATTCCGTCCCGGAATTTAAGTTTGTGTGGGGTCATGTGTGTTCTCAGAGAATAAGTGCGGATATTTGGCGCGGATTTTATCTTCGCGTTCCCACATATACTCGGGTTCCCTTTGAGAATTCCATCGAATTTTGATGATGGGAATACGGCTGTGTTTCAATCGTTTCACTTCCCGGTCCATAATTTCTATGGGCTATTCTGTGAAGGCAAGTTGTCGTCCAACTGAATCTCTTTCAGCGGTATTACCAGTGTTTCATCAGATTAACACTTATTTAAGTTCGAAATGTGAATACGTTGTGTACTCGGTTAAATTCTTCTGGTAGCTCTAGTTTATAAGCCACAGGACCAATCCTTTCCAGGATTTTGAATGGTCCAATGTATCGGGGGTTTAGTTTGCCGTGCCTCCCAAAGCGGACAGTTCCCTTCCAGGGAGATACCTTCAACATAACTTTGTCTCCTACCTGAAACTCCATTGGCTTTCGCCTCACGTCAGCATAGATTTTCTGCCTATCCCTGGAAGCTTGCAAACGTTGTCGGATCTTAACGATCTTTTCTGCAGTTTCGAGGATTAACTCGGGTCCAGTGATTTGTGCTTCTCCAATCTCAGCCCAACAAACTTGAGATCTGCATTTTCGACCATAAAGCGCTTCGAATGGTGCTGCCTCTATGCTGGCATGATAGCTGTTGTTCTACGAGAATTCTGCCAACGGCAGGTGTTTATCCAAGCCTTTACCGCAATCAATCACGCATGCCCGTAGCATGTCTTCTAGGATTTGTATCATTCTCTCGCTTTGCCCATCTATTTGTGGATGATATGCGGTGCTCATGTCGGGTCTCTATTTCCTTTTTGGCAATCACTGCAATAAGTCTAAATGTTTAAAGTGGGTTTCTATATGTTTTTGAAAACACTAAGGGCCCGTTTGGTTTTAGGGGGTGGGGTTTGGATTTTGGAACCATACCAATTTTTGTTGTTTAGTTTACTTTTGTGGGCCTCACTATTGGGGATGGTTACTAGATATGAAGGTTTGTAGTAATCCACCTAAGGGACAAGGATTTGCTTAAATTTTCTAAAATTGTGTGGCCAAATATTTTATCCACCACTTATTGTCTTTTCTTATTTCATTTTTTATATAAAAAATATTAAATCTTTAAATTTAAACATTATATTTATACACAAAACAAAATTTACTTTTACAAAAAATATTATATAAATATAATTTCTCTCTCCTAATCCAAATCTAAATCCAAGTTATAATCCTAATCTAAATCCAAATCCTAAACCCATCTACAAACCAAACGGCCCCTAAAATGTCATCAATATAAAAAATAATAAAATCACTATAAGGGTTAAAAATATCATTCATAATATTTTGAAATTCAGAAGGAGCATTTTTAAGTCCAAAGGGCATAACATTCCATTCATATTGTCCAAATGGAACATTAAAAGCAGTTTTATATCTATCTTGTTCATCAATTTGAATTTGCCAATATCCTGATTTTAGATCAAATTTTGAAAATACTATTGCATCATGCAATCTATCTAATAAATCATTTTTATTAGGAATATGATATTTTATCCATTTTAATACTTTATTTAGAGGTTTATAATTAATAACAAGTCCAGGAACCCCTCTTTCTTGTTCTGCATGTTTATTAACATAAAACGCAGTACATGTCCATTGAGATTTTGAAGGTTTTATTAATCTTTTTTGTAATAAAGAACCAATTTCCTTTTTACATAAATCCAAATATTCTGAATTCATTTGACAATGTCTTGCCTTTGTAGGTATTTTATTTTCACTAAAACCTTCTTCATATGGAAGACTGATAATATGTTTTTTTCTATCCCAAAAAGCATTTAGATGGTCATTCCAGATTTTTAGAGAAAACCTATTTAATCGCATTTGTATTTTCTTCATTTAATTTAGGATTTTCCAATTTTTCTTCGATAGTGAATATATTTATTTCTTCTTTGAGAAGTTAATTTGTTTATTTTTTGCCATTATCCGATCCTAGATTTCTGATAGCATTCTTGTTACTGGTTGAGTTATAAATTCAAATGTTATTTCTTTATTACTAGAGGTTTCAGTAATTCATTTTTTATCTACTTTTACTTAAGGAAATATTTTATTTATAAAAGGATTTCCAAAAATCATTTCATTTGACATGTTTTTTTTATGAAAACAAAACTTGTAGCTATGCAAACATTTTCTTGACATATTTTTGCATTTTGTAATTTATATTTAACGTGTATTTTTTTCACCACTTACTGTACTTAAAGAATGTGATGTCTTTTGAAAATATTTTGTTGGAATTAATCCTTCTCTTACACAATTTAAATCTGCTCCACTATCAACTAAAGTAGTAAATTCTTGTGTATAGTTATTATCTATTAGCAATATTACCTTTATCCACCATTTCTGAGATGTAATCATTTCCAATGTTTGAAGAAAAGTTTTTTCATTATCAGGAATAATTTCCCCTATTTTATTTATTGGTAATTTACCTTTTTCCAATTTAGATATTCTATTATCAAAAAATTTATTACTGTTTTTAAAGGATTAATTTCTTCTTTTAAATTATTAATTTCTTGCATTAAGTTTTGAGTAGTAATAGGATTATCAATTTTTTGCCTTTCTTGAAGTATTTTATTTACTTCTACCATAGAATAGGGAGTATGATCTTGAGTTGAGTCCACAGTATTTTTGCTCGACCGAACATCTGATTTACAAAATTGATTAATTATTTTAGTTCTTATATCTTCATCTTCTATTAATTTTAGTTCTTATATCTTCATCTTCTATAAATATCCATTTCAAGGTTCTCATTTTATCAAAATCTTCTTCTTTTAGGCAATTACAATCCATCAATTGCTCAGATAATGAATAATCAGAAGAATAACCAGTTTCTGATTATGAATTTAAAAGAATTTTCTTTAGACCATCTTTGATTTCTTCATCTAAATTAAGATTATTAATCTTTTTCTCGACTCTACATTTATTCGCAAAAAGACCAATTTTTCCACATTTATAACATGTTATTGGTTTGGTATCATTTCTAAGTTTTCGTCTTTTAAACCTTTTTTCTTCACGTTTTTTGAACCTGGAAGTTTTTTTAAGCTCAAAATAATTTCTTTTCTTTGAAGGTTTATAAATTATTTTATCATATGAGGTGGAACATTTCATTCCAAATTGATCACAAAATTGACTCAATTGTTTTCTTTCACTCAAATTTTGTTTTCTAATTTGTTGATTTAACTTTATCTCATTACATAAAGCTAATATTTCTTTGATACAAGTTCCTATTAACTTTCCATAAGTAAACTTATCATAATTGATATTTACTTCATTTTTTCTAAGAGTTTTTCTAACTCTTTCAACAAATAGATTTGGTAATTCATCTATAAATTTGGATTTCCAATGGGTACTATTAGAGTCAGGAAGTTCCATAACTCTGCTAAGATAAGTATCCTTATACCATCTAAAAGAAGTTAAAGTTGAGCATTTTAACCCATTTAAAAGAGTTCTAATATTTTCTGAATTATCAAACCATCTTCCTGTAAAATGTTCAATTATATTTACAATTAATGTATAAACCACATTAGATGTTACAGAACCATTTTCTGTTTTTAACGTATTAAGGATCTCTTTTTGATTTTCAATAGTGAGATAATTATCCCACCATCCTTTTAATTGACCTGTAAACCTGCCACTATCATATTGGCTACTGTTTTATCATTGTTGCCATTATTTTTTGCAATAGTACAATACATCATCATTCGATGTACTAAATTATAAATTTGCCTTTCTGTATATCCATCTATATTCCATTCATAAATATTTTCCCCACTATAACTATTATTAAGAATATATTCTTGTTCTTCATGCAAAACATCTTGTAGAGTTGGCCTTGGATAATAATATAATTATTGAGAAGGTTTATTGGCATATTAATTCTGAACCAGGCATGTACTTATATCCATGTGTTTTAATATTTAAAGTTAAAGTATCAAATATATTAACATCAGATAAAGATAATTGTAAATTAGGATATACATTAAAATAAACTGGGCCATGGGCCAAACTTGATTGTATAATTCTAATTAAAGATTGTTGCCAATTTCTGTTACGACCATCTCGTAAAACTGCTATAAAACTTTCAGGCAACCCTTGCAAAGTTAAAGGTTTAAAAGCAATTTGTACTAAACCAATATGTAAATAATTAAAACTTGCACGATATTTTTGAATATCTATTTCGTTTAATAATTTTAAAATCATTTCATTATTATCAAGTGTTATAGTTTCTTCAGTGGTTTTTACTGACTGAACGAAACCTAATTCTTCAAAAGTTCCTAGTTCATATAAAACTTTAGGTTGGACTCTAGGAATTGTCCATTTATTTAAAAGATATAAATTTCTAGGAATTTCGTATTCCTCAATAGTACTCTTTTTAACAGTATTTTTATTATTTCTTTTAAAGAAATTAAATATGTTGATAAAATTATATGTTGAATAACTCTAAACACATATACTTCCCTCTTTTCATGGATCTGATACCATATAAAGCCCCAGGTATGCCCAAATATATGAACCTAAATGAGTTATAGGATTCTATTTACGACAAGGTTCCAAGATTTATATTCAAAACCACATACTCCACTCACCTCCACCAATCTCCACTAACATTCCACTTCCATCCATCCAAATCCACTAAGCGTTGTTCAACTCTCCCACTTTGTATAATAGATTGTATAATATTGTGTAATATTTGGAATAAGAATTGGCCGTTGGCCAAAAGGGGAAGAAGACAAGAGTATGGTACTAGGAGTGTGTAAGAGATTGTAAGAAGTCACATGGTTGCTTATCTTGTCCTTGTCTTTCATACTGATCGATCAAAACAAAAGAAGAGGGGGACCGGTTGGTTTGTAATCCTCAAAGGGTTCCTGCAAACTTTTAATGTGACTAAAATAATAAAAGAGGTGCATTTTTATTAACTCAGAGGGTACGTTTGTTGAGTAAAAGAAAGGAACTAGAGTGCGCTTGATCTAAACGTATCACAAGCAGAAAGATAAAAATATAAGAGGGTGCTTGTTTAGGTTTATTATGGCCACGTAGTAAATCGTACGTGACACATACATAGTAAAATACATGTTGGAGATTTATATAAACAAGTTTTAAAGTTTGATGACATGGTAAACGTGCTAAGCTTTGAGGTTTTTGTTGTCTTTAAACATTCATGCAAGGTTTAGTATTTTGTAAGTCTCGACTCTTTGTCGGATGATGAATCGATCCATATAAAGTTTGTATGATGTTGTTAAAAGAATTTCAAAAATATCGAGCCAAAGTGAGTGTGCTATAGATGAATTTTCTATATAATTATAAAAGAGATTGGGCCGAATTTGCTATTGGACTTGAATAGTACCATGGCCCGGTTTGGGTTATAAATGTGATCCGGTTATGATTAGGCCCAGAGGGGAGGAAAGGAGGGTGAGGGGGAGGGTTGTGAGTTGTCTTTTGTATTATGATGTTTAAAATGATACCGAGTTTGATTTGTTCGCTAATTGGAATAACGGGATATATAAATGAGTTAAATTCAAGGAATGTGAAAACACGTCACGACACATTGATTAGTAACATAGTTGAATAAAACAAAAATTTGGCCCGTAAAATGGTTAAGTAAATTGTGACGATAGATTACTATTCGTTAATTATTTACAAATGACAGAGGAAATTTATAGGGTATTACACACAAGTCGGCCAGTGGGATCACAAACAACAATGAATGGTGGAGGTCAAATGAAGAAGAGGATGAAGAGAGTAAGCAAGATAGGAAAATAGGCCAAGTGAGTTAACACTAGTCTGATGGTGCAATAAAATAAAACAACGCTGACTTTTACTTTATGGTTTTCTATTTGTATGTTTTAAGACTATTTAATGATTATGTCTGTTTGTAACTTTGTGTGTTGTAGACAATACAGGTGATTTAAAATGGCATTTGTAATCATTAGTTTTCATTTGGGCTTACCATGATTGTTGTTCTGTTTAGGCAGATTTGCTGCAATTATCTATACGCCTTTATAAAACACCAATATCCCCAACTAAAACCCAACCCTTACACTTTAAGATTCACTCCCATATACCAAACTCCAAACCTGAATTTACACACAACCAAACCAAAATCCTACCCTAAAAAATCCCAAACCAGCAAATACATATAAACCTAACACTAAAAGTAAATACCACTGCTGCTTATTCTCACATCTCATCTAACATCTCACGCTCTCAAAAAAAAAAAAAAAAAAAAAAAAAAAAAGAAAAAGAAAAAGAAAGGAAAAAAAACTCATAGATACAATAACTACCACTTTCATCTAAAACAAATTCACTCTCACCACAAACATAAACCATAAAAAAAATAATAATAACCAAAACAAACAACCACTTGCTATGCTACAAAAACCATTAAAAAAATTATGTTATCATAAAAAAAATCAGTTATCATCTACAAAAACCATCCCAACTCACCCAGCAACACTACGCCGCCACCACGCTGCACCGCAACCACCCGACATCGCCACCGCCCAATCAGCCGACTGCACCACTAATCCACTGCGCCACCGAAGCATTCCAACATCAAGTTTTGAGGTAAAAAGTTTTTTTCGTAGATCTATTTTTTTTCGTAGATCTATTGTTTTGACTTTTGAGGTATAAAGTTTTTTTCGTATATATTTTTTATAGATCTATTTTTTTGTAGATCTATTTTTTTTAGATCTATAATTTTTTTTGTTGATATGAAGTTTTTTTCCTAGATCTAAAGTTTTTTTTTTATAGATCCGTATGGTTTGTTTGTTGATCTAAAGTTTTTTTATAGATCCGTATGGTTTTTTGTTGATCTAAAGTTTTTTTTATAGATCCGAATATTTTTTTGTTGATCTAAAGTTTTTTTATAGATCCAAATATTTTTTTGTGGATCTAAAGTTTTTTTTCGTAGATCTATTTATTATTATTTTTTTATAGATCCGTACGTTTTTTAGATCAATTGTTTATTTGTAGATATATAAGTTGTTTTTTGTAGATCTAACGTTTTTTGTATTATTTTTGTTAGTGCCGCCACTTGCAGCCACTTACCGCCGCTGCCCGCTGCTGTTGCCGCCGCTCTCTCGCCAGAAAAAAGTTGTGACAGTCGCCGGAAAAATTGTGGTCGCCGGAAAAGTTTGTGTCGCTGCCGGGAATCCTTTCTATCGCCCGAATAATGCTTTATTTTTTAAATTGTTGCTAATATTTATTCTGTAAATTTTTGTTAATATTTATCATGTAAATTTTGTTATAATAAATTTTATGGTTTAAATTTTGTTACAAAGTTTATATTATAAATTTTATAATAAGTTTATATTGTAAACATTGATATAAAGTTTGTCTTGTAGATTTGCCACCCATTTGCTGCCTCGACGGAAAGTTCTGCTGCCGCCTTGGTATTGCCGGAATAGCTGTTGCCACCGTGGTGTTGCCGGGAATACATGTTGCCGCCGCTTGTGTTGCCGGAATATGTATCTTTTATTCTTAAGGTTATTGTTAATATGTGGTATAATGGTTATTGTGTAATGTGATTTATTCTTTTACTCTTTGTATAATGTTACTGTATAAAAAAGAAGAAAAAATTCATATATTTTTAACATATTTGAGCCTAATGTAACTTATTCTTTTTATTTTCTTTTGAGGTTTACACTTACATGTGGCGCTAATGACTTTTTATAGGCATGATATTAAGATTCAAACTTTTTTGATATTTTTGTTTGAATTTGAATCCTACGAGTGATTTTGGTTTTTGCATGTTTTGTGTTTCATTAGAATTTTTTCATCTCAAACCAAATAGGATACATCATTATCAGTAGATCTTTTTATCATTTTGTTAGAAATTTTCAAGTGTTTGTGATTATAATTGCTTACGATTGTTATTTTATATTGTAAAATTCTTATGTGTTCTAAAAGATACCATAAGCAAAACAAGATACGTTTAGGTGTGAGAAAAAGTTCAAAAGTAATTTTTTTTTTTGCATAAGTAATACTAGCTTTTAACATGAAAACCATGTCTTTTTAATTCATCTGTCAGATATTGCGTGTAAAAACAAAAAGAGAGCCCTGTCAATTTCGAGATGCATCCTACATAGATGTTTGTGGCTTGAATTCAAATTTTGAAAAGTCTTAGTACAATGTCAGAAAGTACACTGTACAATATTAAAAAAAAGATGACAAATAGTGGAACTAGAAAATAGAGTATGTAAAAAGGTTAAAATAGAGAATTGTAGGTGGTCTATTTAATTTAATATAAGAGATAATAAAGCGTGTCTCATACATACTAGACGAAAACTCGGATAAAGCGACGGTTTATAACGGGAAATAATTATGCTTGTAAACTTGTGTTTCGGAGTTTTTCGGTTTTTGTTTCTTGATCAACATTTTTTGGGGTTTCGAATTGAACGGGTTGGCTCAGTTTGACGATTTCATAGGTTTTTTGAGCACACCTTTTCATAAAGCTTAACTTTATATAAATCAAATAGTTATATTGAACAACGAAAAAACATTACTCACTAAAATATTTATAATCATAACTGTCTAATGAAAAATATTGTCATTGATTGAATAGTTGAAATATGCAAAACGAAATTCTTGACTCCATAAATTTTTTGTTACAAAGAACACTTGCCGCCGCAACGCGCATGTACCAATTGTTATGCACTTTGCTCCACTCTATGGAAGACAACGATGCAACATTATTTGAGGAAACTTAAATAGTGAATTTTGGTTTTCAAGTGTCGTGCTTTAGGCACTTAATAAACATATTTAAACTAACATTGTTTTGACGAATAACAGAGTAAATTGGTTAAACAACGTTATCCGTTTTGATGAGCCTCTTCTGTGTAATAAGTTTTACGAAACCAACACTAATACAAAAATTTAAAACGCTCATTGTGTCATCTAAATGTGTGTGTCCACGACATTTTATTCAACAAACCTAGACTCTTAGTGTTCGATATTTCCTTCCTCGACACAAATTCATCTTTTTGACTTATTTGCACATAAACATTGAATTATTAAATGTGTTGCCTATATTAAATGTATTGCTTATATTAGTTAATAACTTTTCAATTTCTTTTGGTAAGCAAAAGTACTTACATGCGTTGTATATAGTTAAGATTTCTTTAAGGCAACTAAAATATTTGATGAACTTTGCATACTTTAATGCGGAGTATTTTTAAAGAACATACATATTGATGTAACAATTTTTTGTCAAAATTTATGAAGCGTCGCCACTTTAGGCGAAACTCGACTATAAAATGAAACACGCACAAACAAACACACAACACATGAAAATCGTCGCATCAACCATATTTTGTCGAAAACCATCCACCGCTGCCGTTAGCCGCGGGTACTCGGCTAGTTGACTATTATAAGTCAAATTTGTTGACCAACCAAAAGGCCAATTTGCTGCATAATGATTTAGCAACCAAAAGGCCAATTGTTGAGTATTATAAGTCAAAGTTGTTTTGCTTTGACAACATCATGTACTCATTTACAGAAATCACAGTTCCATATCAGTTTAATGTTTTTAATCAACCAAATAAAGTTGTTGAGCAACCAAAAGACCAATTTGTTGCATAAAGATTCAACAACCAAAAGGCTAATTGTTGACTATCATAAGTCAAAGTTGATTCAAGTTGACAACATCGTACTCATTTAGAGAGATCATAGTTCAATACCAGTTTAATGTTTTCGATGAACTAGAAAAACACCATCAACAACAATCCATACCAACTATATTGTCTTTTGGAAGTAACAAAAACCAAGAACAATGATCCCACTATTATAACATAAACATCAAATTTTCATTAACATAAGGTCGATACAAACTAGGGATGACCTTATTCCCTAAAATCAAGCATACCCAAAAGACAACAAAAGACCTCCATACCAAACTAAAGAAACTTAAAGACGACGAAAACAAAGATCCAACTTAAAACAAGATACTTCTTGAGCTTCTTCACAAT